>PVHX01001024.1:193417-235023 GCA_004024805.1 Geosciurus inauris | reverse complement strand
GGAGCAGACGGCGTGGACGGGGAGCGGGCGATGTGGACGGGAGCGGGGGAGCCGGGAAGCAGGTGGCGTGGACGGGGAGCTGGGTAGCGGGCGGCGGCGTGGACCGGAGCCGGGGAACGGGCGGGGCGGGCGGGTGCGCAGATGGGAGCCGGGGAGCGGGCTGGGTGGACCACACCGGTCGAGCCGTGTCGGGGAGCAGGCGGCGTGGACGGAAACTGGGGAGCGTGTGGCGGGCAGTGTGAACGGAGGCCGGGGGAATGTGTGACGCGATCGTGGGCCGGGAACTAGGGGAGCAGGTGGCGGGTCGAGTGGACGAGGGAGCGGGCGGCGTGCAACCCGGAGCTCCGGACGGACTGGAAGGGCAGGACGGCAGCGGGATGCTTGGACGCGGCCAGCGTGGGGCAGAGGGCGCCCTGTGGCCCCTCAAGGTCCAGCCCAACGGGCCCCTTTTCTCCCGATGGCTGCGAGGAGTCGTGGTGTGTGCGGGTGGAAGGTGATGGTGATGGAGGGAGCCGAGCTTTCTCCAGAACAAGTCTGGGGTTGCAGGCCCGCCACGATTTCTGAATTTAGCCGTTTTACATTCCCGGCCGGCTTTTTGTTTGATTTATAAGCACTTCCTGCAGGTAGAGGCCGCGCAGCCCCAGAGCTGGGATCCAGTCCTCCCAGGGGCTCCACTCCGTGGCCGCCTTGGGAGCAGCCAAGCGAAAAGCTTGAGAACTGCAGTACTGAATGCCTGTAATCACCAGGACTCAGGCTGAGGCCCAGGATCACAAGTTACAGGCCCGCCAACTTAACACCGTGTCTTAAAGTTATAAGGACTGGGGATGTGGTTCAGTGCTGGAGGGGTTGACTGGAATGTGTGAGGCCTGCCCTACAAATAAAACGTGCAATCACAAAATATTGGAAGTAGAAGGGATTTGAGCTCTTTTAATCCAGGCCTGGGGTCTCCAGTTCAGAGAGGCACACTCCTCCATTCCTGCCTGCCAAAACTTCCAGGAGGAGGAGGAGGATGAACTGAGGGAATTTATTTGAAACTGGTACCACAGAAGTCTCCATTCCCACATATGAGAGAGCGTAGGAATCCCAAGAAGAAAATAAGTCTCTTGAGCATATGAGAAGACACTGAACTACAGTATCTGTAATAAGAGAACAAACAAGGTTCCAATGAGGGGTTTTTATTAGGTTATCAAAAATAAGAGGTTTATAGCATTGCTTTGAAGGGACTGTAGAGGAACACTGTCATCCTGTGCTGGTGGGAGAATAGTTGGTAGAACCTCCATCCAGTTTGCACATATCCATAGAAATTTCAGATGCAGTTCCCACTGCAGAGATGCACTGTACCAGTGGTGCCTGTTAGGTTAATTGTAACTAAGTGCCACTCAGGGAAGTGTGGGGTGCCTCTGGGCAGTCCATGGGGTACAAGGTCATGTAGCAAAGATGTACAGTGGGCTCCCTGCTTGTGTCCCCACTCCCCTAACAGTCTACAGTGGCTTCCAATTGCAGTGGAGGAAGGGTCACTGTGGGTGTGCCTTTGGGGTTTATCTTTTGTCCCTGTTGAACAGAGCCCTCTCTGCTTCCTGGTTGCCATGTCCTGAACTGCTTTTCCTGTCAGGCCCTCCCTCTTTGATGTCCTGCCTCACCTTAGGCCCAGAGCTGTAGAGTCAGGTGATAATGGACTGAATTTCTGAAACCATGAGCCAAACTAAGCTTGTCCTCTCAGTTGTCTTTGTCACAGCAGTGACAAAGCTAACTAAAACAAATCGGTACTGAGAAGTGGGGTGTTGCTGTGACTAATGTGACCGTGTGGTTCAGGAGCTTTTGGAGCTGGTTTCTACGGCATGGTGGGCGGTAGGGTTTGAAAAGTTGAGAGCTGCGAGCTGGAGCAGCTTTAGAACGTTGTAGTGGTGACTACAACCTGATGGGTGACTGCAGTGAGTTCAGAAGGCCTGAGTACCAGTAGCACTGTAGAGAGTCAAGACTGGGTTCATGTGTTTGCAGAGGAGAGGATGTTATTGGAAATTGGACTATAGACCATCCATGTTATGTTCTGGCCAAGAAGTTATCTACATTTTGCCCATGTCCTGGGGCTTTTTTGTGTGTGGTGCTGGGGATTGAACCCAGGGCCTTGTGCATGTGTGGCAAGCACTCTACCAACCGAGCTATGTCCCCAGCCTGTGAGGCTGAATTTAAAGGTGCTGTAATGATTGATCTGGTGGAGGGAGTTTAAGAGCAGCACAGCAGTCAGGCAGCGCCATGGGTATTGCTGGTGGATTTTAGCCAAGTTTACCATGATAACCAGGAGCAGAAAGCAGAGCAGATTTGAAAAACTTGCAGGCAGAAAAGTGTAAAAGTGGGGCTAAGGAATGTGATTCTTAAATTATACCCACTAAAGAAATAATAGGGAAGATGTCTTAAGGGTGCCTCAGGAATTGGTAAGACCACACCCATCTCTGTCTCCAGTGTGTAAAAAGTAAGAATTCTTTTGAGAAGAGACCATAGGGGCATCCTGCTTAGGGGGCAGGGGTAGTTAGTTTTGGGGTTTGTTTATACCATCCTCTGCCACCCAGGCATGCAGACGCTGTTGGCCCATGGTCCCAGGAGGCTTGGCTACTAATAGCTCAAGATGGTGGCAGACCTCAGCATCAGTCACATGGGGCTGGTTCTGCAGGAGTGAAGGATGCTGGAGTTTGGGGGTCATGAAGGCTTCTACCAAGATTGCAAAGGAGGGCCTGGGAGGCTGGGCCAAGGGCAGCAGGGTCAGATCCCTGTGGGCTGCCCCTCTGTCGATGCCCATTTCCTTTGTGTAATGGGAATGTTGACTCTGTGCCATTACATATTGGATACATGTGACTTGCTTTTGACCTTTACAGGGAACAACATCCATGAGTTTGCCTTGAGTCTTGGGTGAGATTTTGGACTTTGGGCAGTGACAGAACTGTTGAGACTCTGGGGACTCCTGGAAATGGACTAACTGTATGTTGCATTGTGAGATGGGCATGAGCTTTTGGGAGCCAAGGGTGGAATGTTACGGTTTAAATATGATGTGCCCCCCAGAAGCTCATGTGTAAGACAATCAAGAATTTACAGAATCGGATGATCGGATAATAAGAGGTTGACCTCATCAGTCGATGTCCTGATGGATTGTAACTGCAGGCAAGTGTGGCTGGAGGTGGTGGGTCACTGGGTTTGTGACTTCGGGGTTTAGTTTGCTCCTGGTGTGTGCAGTTCTCTGGTTCTGCTTCCTAGTTACCATGTCCTGAGCTGCCTTCCTCCACCATGCCCTTAGCCTGGAAGTTCTGCCTCACCTCAGGCCCAGAGCTGTGGAGTTGGCCGCGTAGGTACTAAACCTGAAACTGTGAACCCAAATAAACTTTTCCTTCTTTCTATCCTTGTCAGGTCTTTTGGTCACAGTAACAAAAAGACTGACTACAACACACCTCAGTCCCCCGAGGCCATTTCTCACACCAGTGCCCACAGCACAGGGCTGGCATTCCATCTGCGCTCACAACATCACTGTGTTGCCAAGGAAGTTCTGTGTGTTCAGGGTATTTCTTCAATAAAGGCTGGAAATCATACCTTTTAAGGCCAATTTATATCCTAAATTCAGAAGTTAGAAATAAAAGTCCAAATTGTCATCATGAACACCAACACAGAGCACAATCTTTGAATCAGGCAAGAAGACCCAACTCACTGTAAGGGATGTTCCTGAAGGTGAGAACTTTGGATGTGCTCCATGGTGCTGGACCACAGCACCGCACAGAGGTTAGATTCCCCAGGGTGGTGGTCCTCAGAGTGTGACAGTAGGGCACCTTTGTTCTCAGAGCCTGCTGAAGGGCTGGAGGTGAAACATCCCGGTGTCCCCACACAACCTCAGATAGAGCACGAGGGACAGGTGGCTGTGTGATGGACACAGGCGGGAAGATGGAGCAGATGTGGAGAACAGGAGAAGCTGGGTGAGTGGTGGCTGAGTCGTGCATAGGTCTGAATTGTTTGAAAATGAGAATTCTTTGGAAATAGAAATGCTTCCATTACCATCAGCCCAGGTACTCTGCCCTGTGGGTGGAGTCGTGAGCTGGGAATGGGACGCGTTCCTTGCCCTGGGGTGGCCTGCCCAGAGCCGTGCTGTCCCAGCAGCCATAGCACGTCCGCTCTAGTTTTCTTGTCCATCTACACCTGAAACTCCTTCAGTGCTTTTTTTTTCTTTGTTTTTTAAAATCTGGCTAATTTTTATGCAGGTAGAGGGGGGTCTAATCCGCAAATAAGTGAATTCCTTCTATGTGCAAAGCGTGGCATTTCACTTTGTGCTACTCACCCGGCCCAGGCAGCACGAAGTGCAGACAGGCTGCGGAAGGCCATTGACCTCCACCTCTGCGCTTGGCTGACGCAGGCAGTTAGGTTGTAGAGGCTGTGGCCGTGGCTTCTCCCACCAGATAGCCTGGGCTCAAACTGATGGTGCTGCCTGTCAGCTCCGTGAGCCTGAGCAAGTTTCTCAACTCTGCCTAGGTTTCCTAATCTGTAAAGCCCAGGTAGATCACAATTCACAGATTTCCAAGAGTATATGAGTTACCACATATAAAGCACTCTAAAAAATTTCTTTGTGTTCAATTAGTATTAGCTGCTCTTGTGGACTTGAGTCTAACTTCTATAAAAGCTGTGCTCACTACTGGCTAGGACATAAGTCCTTGTATCCTCTGGGCTTGTTATAGTGTCCATGCTGAAGCAGTGATGAGCACCAGCTGGCCACCCTGCTATAAGTGTGCCAAGGCACCTACGCCTCCAACTTTGCTTTGACATATCGATGACATCAATATAGATACATGGGCATAGAGCCACGAGATCTGAGTATCTGCCACATCCAGGCATGAGCTGGCATTTCCACTGTGAACAGTCGTGGCTGGGCGCCAGGTGGGCTGTGGTCAGAGTGTGAAAGCAGATGCTTTTGGGTTGGCCCCTGGGGGAGAGGGTCTGGCCTTGGCACTCTCCATCTAGGGAAGTCACTGTGCTGTCATCCATCTTGCATTTTATTATCAAGGACTGACAGGTGCACAGCACCCCGTGTCATGTGGTACCTGAGGTCAGAGCAGCATGTTGTCACTGTCTGCTCCAGCATCCAGCTCCAGCTGGGACACTGGGTGCTAGTGAGAAGGGAAGGATGGGTGGAAGCCAAGCTTCTGCATCTGGGAGCTCAGTGGACATCCGTCTCCACAAGGGGGCACTGGCTGTGCAAATCTCAGGGGACATAAGAACTGCCGTTCTTGCCAGTGAGCAGCAAGTGGGAAAGATGAGCAGGCAGGGCCACAGAACCCAAGGGAGAGGGGACTGCGCAGCAGGAGGCAGGTGCCCTGGGGCATCCTTGGTGGCTGAATCACTTTATAAGGCAGGGCTTGATCTTGGTCAGACCACAGGAACAGCGAGGGACAAGGGTGTGTGTTCTGGAATGCCCAAGGGTAGTTGAAATGGGTCATTCTGGGCAGTGTAGGTGGACTGGCAGAAACACAGTGTTTGCCAATGGTGATGAGCAGGTGAGGTCCTGACATACTAGGACATCTGGCTTCCAGCAGCTCAGTGCAGCCTCCTGGACAGTGGACACAAAGCTGACCAACAGGGCAGACAACGCTCAGTCCCCTAGAACTCTCCAAGTCCTAACCCAGACACTGAGAACGTCCTCTGCTGCGGGCAGTGAGCTGCAGGCTGGAGTCACCTGGGCACTCGGGATCCACTGAGCCCCGGCCTTCCTCCCCCGGCAACGAGTCTTCCTATGGGAAATCATGCACAGTCTTTGCTCCTGAGTGATAGACCTGCATCTGAAGGACAAATGACTGCAGCCACCTACATGTGCCTAGCAGGCAGGCAGGTGGGAACAGGATAGCTGAGAGGAAGGGGGTGGGGGCCCAGGGCCTACCACACTCTCCCCGGGGAACCCGCTCTCCAAATGCTTGGGTGTTGGGGCCTGCAGAGGGAACAGGACCGGAGGGACCAGCACAACGTTGACTGGAGGGGCGAGGGGCCCATGGGGTGGTACAGGACACACCTCCACCCATGCCAGGCCCCATGCAAGCACAGACACCCTGGCACCCGTGGCTGAGCCAGCACCTGCCCCTGCACCTACCTATTGCAAGCAGGAATCCAAGGGCAGATGAACACGTCCTGCCTTCAGCTCCAAGTGGACAGCACTCCTGGGGACTTTGCCAAGGACACAGGGTGACGGCAACCTGAAGCATTCCCTCGTGATGCCTTGACCCTCCTGCTTTGCTCCCACAGCTGCACCCAAGCACCAGGCTTCCCTTCCCAGATGTGCCCCCACCTACCATGCCAGGTCCTGCCTCTGGGGCCCAACAGCGCCCACCACGCACCATGGCCCGCGAGGGCACTGTGAATGCTTTCTGTGGTAAATTATTTTAGCCTCAAGCCTAGGCTGATGCTCAGTGGCTTATGAATATTATCAGGAAGTTAGAGGAAAGTCCTTTGCCAAGAACTAAGAATGAAGTGGACACCAGGCAGTGGCCTGCCTCTTAGGTCAGCTTGCCTAATGGTTAGTCACGTGCCGGAACTGAGAAAGGGCGCAATTCAGAGACCTTAAGAGATGGTCCTGGGACTCTTGGGACAATACAGGACTCCACAGAACACAGACAGCTGAGTGCGTGGTGCTGCATGTGCATGTTTATTTCTTTCAAAGGTCATCACGTCCTTGCCAGACGCTCCTCTGAGGAAGCTGCCCGGACCAAGGGCTCGGGCTCACGCAGGGCTGGCACCTGTTTGTAAAGTGCTTATGAGGAATACAGTCATCGCCGCGACATTGGCCACCACACCAGGCCCTTCCACACACCTGGGAAACTGTCTTCTCTCTTTAAAACGCAGGTTTGAAATGGCAGGGAGAAAACCGCCGACTGCTAGCCAAGTGATGAGGGAGCACCAGGCCCCGCTGACCGGAGGGTGGATGGGTGTCCAGTGCCTCCCGGCTCAGGGGACAGGAATGCAGGGGACAGTGAGCCAAAGATAACCTGAGCTTCTTGTGCAGGGTTAGGTGTTGCTTTGGTAATCACTCCTGGCCAGTCTGGGGCCGTGGAGAGGGGCTGACACGAGGCTCAGTACCAGGCCTGTTCTCTGTCGGAAGGAGACACGTTTTGACGTCCAGTCTCCCTCGACTTGTGTTCTGTAGGTTCAAGGCCAAGAACCTTGAGGGTTTTGTTTTTTAACCCAGAAAACACTCGCTTTGGGTGACAGCAATGTAAATCAATCTTTCCATTTCTGCTCAAGAAAAAATGCAACTCCATAGATGTGGCCAGTAAGACCCAAGCAAAAGTCCAGACAGGCACCTGATTGGTAATTGGTAGGCAGCAGCTAGCCAAGTAGCCATGGAGAGGTCCAAGGGCTGGTTGTGAACTTAAACTTGAAAGTAGATTGATAAAGTGCTCAGTCTGATCCTCTTTGTCACAGCAGGTTTTCAACTGGAGCAAAGAGACCCCTACCTGTGTTATTGCTACACACACACACACACACACACACACACACACACTTAAAGGTCTACCCTATTCCTCCACAACAGACGTAGGCTCATCCTCAAGCAAGACAGGGCTGCCAGCTCATTCAGACCAGCATGAGCACCTGCTCAGGAGAGATGGACCCACAGTGGCATTGGTGTTCATGAGGAATCACCTTTAAAATTCCACTCTGCAGAAATTCCATCAAGACAAAAAAACAAAAACCTTGACTGGGGATAAAGGAGACAGACACGTGAGTGTGGTCAGCATTCAGGGTACAATCTTAATCATCCATAAGACATTCGCTTTTAACATAAATACCTCACCCTGTTAAAAAAAAAAAAAAAAAAAAAAAAGCAGACCTGGATAAACAGCATGGAAGGGAATTTCACAGTATCAACTATCAACACAGTCCCTTCCTTAGGGTGCCCCCTGCAGCCTGGCAGTAGTGTCCTCTATGACTTGAGAAAGACCACTCACAGAGATGGTGAGGGTGCATCCCCAGGATGCAAGCCCCAGACCTGGGTGTTGAATGGCAACAGAATGCTCATGGGGGTCCTGGGGGACCTGGGAATGGGACGGTGAAAAGCATTTCTTCTATTTTTTGAATTGAGCCCACCTGCATTTCAAAGCCAGACCAAAAATATTTTAAAAGATTGTATAGGTTGAGCATCCCTAACCCCAAAATCCCAAATCTGAAACATTTAAAGCATCAAGGAGCTCAAAATGTTTTGAATTTCTAGGCATTTCAGATTTCAGATTTTCAGATCAAGGATATTTGACTGGTAAAATCTAGTCACATATTCAAAATCCAAAAACACTCTGTGACACTTTTGGCCTAAGCATTTCAGGTAAGGAATGTCCACCTGTACTAACATTTCTGATCGGAATCTGGAGTTCTGACACACAACACCCTCTTAGAATTGATTCTCATATGTCACAGGTTCTGCAAGACAAAGAACAGCAATACTTCATCTAAAACAAACGATTGTGGTAACCCCTCCCATCCCAAAAAGCTAGTGGCAATTATTAACTTTGGGGACTAACTTTTGCTATGAATATACTTTTGGAGCTTTACAATGGTTAATGTTCAAATGCAATCTTTAAAAACAAAGCATGGCTAAAAAGTCATTTTAAAGTCACTTGATAATTCTTGGAATACCTATGAATTTTTTAATGTGCATTTGAAAGTGAAATTCCCAGTGTAGTTTTTGAATCTCTCCCTCAAAAACAGGAAAGAAAAAAAAGTCCTTCGGTTTTGACTATCTCACCAAGGGCCTTGCTCCTCGATGGCTCTCTTCCCCTCAAATGCATGATGAAGGGTTAACGGAACCATAGGAAGGTACCCGCTCGCCCATCTGCTGGAGGTCAGGGTTACACTAGCCTTTTCCATCTTACTGGAAGAACACCAATCTCATTAAAGGGTCAAAACATGTCACCCCTGTGATAATTGCTCTTTAACAAGCACGTCTGCTGGCATTACATATTCAAGAGGAGCAGAGTGACGCGGAAACCCATGAATGACCCAAGGTACAGGCATACCGATGAGGAAAGCAGTTTGCTAGGTACACAGGGATTTGAAAAGTATGTGCCAAGCTTATCATTTTCCCCACTGGAAACCAAAACAAGGAAACCCCAAAGTGTGTCCAGGAACATCGTTCACAGCAGAAATCTGAAGAGCCCCCAAAAAGAATTTCCCATGTTTGGCCCATTTGTTATTAAATTCCCATTCCTAAGACAGACACCTGAGATGCAAAATAATTTCTTCTAGTGCCCTACAAGTACTTTGTCTTGGATGTAGGCAATATTTGGCAAAAACCATGTATGTGTGAGCCTGCAAATGCGCCTAGGGGTGGGGGGTTAACATGTTCTGTGAGCTGTCACTGATCGCTCCCAACTTCCTGGGTCAGGCTCGCCACGCTCTCATCTAGTAAGTGCGCCAGACAGAAAGGAAATCTGCACGTCGACTGTTCCCCTGGCATTCCGAGCTTCTGAAGTGGCCGAGGAAGACATAAGAACCACGTTACCTCCATGGGCAAGTAGGCTCAGAGTCGCTGTGGGGAAGTGTTCCGTATAATATGCATAGGACATACTTAGTGTTTGCATAAGTTTTCAAGTTCTATGGCTACGGCAATGGCAAATGCCTTCCTACATTGGTCAAAGCATTTCATCCATTGCTATCATAATTTCTTTATCAAAAATCCTGCCCATGTTCCAACTCCCTGTCCTCAGGGCCAGGTGTACTTTTTAATTATAAGCAGCAAATTAGGAAAGGTGACCCATCCATTCTGTTCACAGTGACAGCCCAGAGGGGCACACCTTCCCATGATATGGTCCAGGCATGGGCCCAAACACGCCCTGCCAGAGGGCTGCGTGGGTAAACTGGAATCCCAGCCGCCCCCCAGACCCCTCTGAGTCGGTGCTTCTCTCGCCATGAGCTCTTCTCCTGTTACCTCGGTGCTTAGGTGGGGGTGCAGGTCGCACTGGGGTTCTGGTGGCAAATTGGGCTTTGTCAGTTCTTTGGGGGAAGCCTCCAGCTGAGGCGCAGATTCTTCTTTCCCATCAAAAGACTAGATTGTTGGGAAAAGCCAAGCTGGAGGAGTGGGCACATGGCAGCCCCCGCACTCCTGCCCTGTCCTGGTGAGGGCGCCGTCTCGGGTGCCCGTCCAGCTGAAGGGAAGGGGAAGGCGGCCTACGTGCAGGAATCCACGGGGGCCCCGTTCAAGGCGCTCTTGCCCCGGTGCCTGGACAGCAGCTTCTTGTTCAGCAGCCGAGTGAGGGTCGCCCCCTTCTTCCGGGGACCCTCGTGCTGCTGCAGGAACACGAGGTCGTTGTGAGACTGGCTCATGCCGGGGTCTTTCTGTGGGTGCCGTCGGCGGAAAAACAGCTTGGCACCCCTCCTCAAAATTCCTCCTGTAAGAGGGAAGCACAGGGCCGTCAGGGCTGCGGCAGACCCAAAGGGCCAGTCCAAGGCGAGCGAAAGGACACTGGGCACCTCTGATGAAGAGCCCACCTACTCCAAAGAGCCCCCGCTGCTGGCGTGAGAAGGCACCAATCTGGCCTTTGCACAGCACCTTCAAGATGGAAGGAAAAGGGGCTGGGGTTGCGGCTCAGTGGTAGAGCGCTTGCCTAGCAAGTGTGAGGCACTGGGTTCGATCCTCAGCACCACATATAAATAAATAAAATACAGTCCAACGACAGGCCTTCGCAGCCACGCCGAAAGCAGCAGGTTCTCATCACCTGGCCACAAGGCCCCCGGTCCCTCCCTAGCACCAGGGAGGGTGGGGAGGGACTGGGGGCCTTGTGGCCAGGATGGATGGTCAGAAAGGATGGTCACCCACAAAAGACCAGATAAGGACCCTGAGAACAGTGGCACTTTCTCAGGAAACTCAAATATTCATTCTTTTGGGGGTTAAATTAAATGAATTTTTATATAATTTTTGATCCTACTATGTATGTACAAATATATATATGTATAATATGTACGTTTATATGTTTCCATATGTTATAATATAAAATGTATATATGCACATATATAAATATATTTGTACACACAGCTTAGATGACTAAGCCATATGAAAATTGTTAGTTGATCTTTTTAATCTTCAGAACCTCAATTTGGGATGGGGGTGTAGCTCAGTGACAGAACACTTGCTTAGCATGCACGAGGCCCTGAGCTCAATTCCCCACACTGCAAATAAAGGGGAAACAAAAAAAGACCCCTCAGTTTTGCATGGCTTGATCACCTGCATAGGATCTCAGGTGGGAGGTAACACGCAGCCTTGGTAGCCACTTTGACAGCAGTGGTTCCCTAAGGTCAGGTGCAGGCTGCGGCTCAGCTGCTTTTCCACAATGGAGCTGAGCACCCTATCAGCAGGGCCTAGCAAGTCCCGTGTTTCAAGCCAGCCCCACTTGCTGGGAGGCATCACTGACTGGAAGAAGACCAACTTGATCACTGACTAGAGGAGACGTAGCTTCAGTTTGGGGTTGGCTACTGTGTCACAGACACACTCAATGGCCATGATGTGTGCTAACAGCCACCAGGTTATAGGAAGGAGAGGATCAGGCCGTCCACTCCTGTGAAGGGACGTAGGCCCACATGAGGGCCACTGAGGAGACCTGCCCAGCAGGCTGGGGTCAACTAGCAGTGATAAAGATGGCTTTGGGGCTGAGCCTCCCTGTCCTGGGAAGGAAGCTGGGATGCTCCAGGAGTGGGCTGAATTTAACCTGGCCAAAGCTGCCAGAAAACACTGTTCTGAAAACATTCCTCTATAAATAACAACCAAATCAACTATTCTTTTTTTTTTTTTCTGGCACCAGGGATTGAACTCATGGGTACCCGACCACTGAGCCACATCCCCAGCCCTATTTTGTGTTTTATGTAGAGACAGGGTCTCACTGAGTTGCTTAGCACCTCGCCATTGCTGAGGGCTGGCTTTGAACTTGTGATTCTCCTGTCTCAGCCTCCCACAGTGCTGGGCTTACAGGCGTGCGCCACCACACCCAGCCCAAATCAACTATTCTGAAGAATCTCTATGGCATATTTTACAAGTATCTAAAGTTGGGAGCCCATGAAATTTAAAGATGCTGGAAAGAAGGGGAGGGTGTTAGGGATGTGAGTGGTGGGACCATGAGGGCAGTCCTGTCAGCTGGGCCCACGCTGCTGACCCCCCACAAGCTTCCTTTTAAAAAGCACTTTACCTGCAGCCCTGCCAGGCCTAAGTCAGTAGGCTGTGCTGCATTCCTCAGCGAACCACCTGCATCTGCAGGAGAAACGCAGGCCCCAAATGCCCACAGGAAGAGCACAAGTCACCCTGGGGAGGGAGGTTTCTGTGACCCCTGCAACACCGGGTTCCAGAACTTGGAGATAAAGACAATTCCCGCAGCCATAAACTCTATAAGAACAGGTTCCAATCAGAAGCAGTCAGCATGGACCAAAGTGACTCAGGGTGCCCTGGCCCTTTACCATGTCCAGTGGGGACTTGGAAGTCTGATGTCATTCTGCTGTCAGTCAAAAGAGGTGAACCTGGGCGGGACTCTCTGGCAACTTCTGAGGCCCCAAAATAAAACTGGAGGGCAGGAGGGGCATGTCATCCTTCTTTCTGAAAGACCCACTCTCTCCCTTAAGACTGTCCCCTTGTCCCCTTTTCTGATCCCTTCACTAAACTTTGCTATTCTTTTGCTAAGTTTGGAATGTTCTCAAGCAAGAACAAAAGAATCAGGTGGGGACCTCCCTGGCTGCTGCTTCTGCCCTGGGTCCCCTGCAACACAGGGAAGGTAGCAGGTGTGAAAATGACGCCTGTCACGAAAGATCCACCAGGGCATCAGGATGGCCAATAACCTCCTCCAGCAGGACACAGCTCTGGGGTTCAGCTGGTGAGCAGAATCCCCTGGGTATCAAGTGGCATGTGCTGGGCACAGCGGGGGCTCCCAGGCAGGGAACCCCAGCTATGAGGGGCCTCTGCACCCTGAGGTTACCTCAGGCTGGAAGTCCTTCTGTCCTATAGGAGCTGCTTCCAGGTTTATCTGGGCGTCCCTGAAGCCATGCATGGGCTCCCACATTTAGAAGAGAGGTGGGGCAGGGGGGTCTGAGGCCCCCTCTGGGGGGCAATGGAAGCCTGGAGAAGGGAACAAACCAGTCTGTGTCCTGTGTCAACCCCTGTGGGAGGGTCTTTCCTGAGAGGGCCAGCCCCAAAGCCCACTTCATGTGTGTCCCTGCACTGAAATTTGGCTTGGGGGCTAGAGCCAGGGCCTGAGGCGGTCCTTCCAAAGTCCACATGGAACTCTGCAGCCCAAGGATCTCGGAAACTGACCCTTTTTGGAGAGAGCATCTTTACAGAGGTGATCAAGTTACAGTGAGGTCATCAGGTGAAACTGATCCAACATGCCTGGCATCCTCAAAACGGGGAATTTGGACACAAAGACAGACACAGAGGGAAGACAACATGAAGACATAGGGAGATGCCCCGTGAAGATGGAGGCAGAGGCTGGCCAATGCGTCCACAAGCCAAGGAAGGCCAAAGAATGTTGGCAGACCCAGAAGTCAGGAGAGGCCAGCAGGAGGAGGCAGCCCTATAGAAGCTTCACTCTTGGACTTCTGGCCTCCAGACGGAGAGACATAGACCTCTGTTGTTTGAACCACTCAGTGCATGATACTCTGTCCTGGCCTAGAAAACTAACACAGCCAGGAGAGGCCAGGGGAGCATCTGGCCTAAGACAGAGTCCAGACACCCAGCACATCCTCCTGTGAGATCCCTGGAACCCTGGTGGCCAAGTGGAAGAGTGCAGCAGAGAGGTGGCCAGCAGGGCAGTGTTCTTATCCCTGGGACATGGTCACCAGCCAGCACCTACCAAAATGGCAGAGGCAGGCCCACCCAGGCTCCCAAGGCACGGGGTCTGGGAGACAGCCAGGGCAGGTGCCCCGCCTGGGGCTCAGAGTGCCCAGGCACAGGGGGCCACAGGCAGACCAGAGGGGGCGGGGCAGGCAAAGGCCACGTCCGGATCCCTGGGAAGGAGCGCCAGCCAGCTGCCTGGTGGACAGAAGCTTCCCCAGGCCCTCCACCCCATCACAGACTGGGGCAGGACTCCCGATCAACTGTACCAACACAGAAGGATGCTGGGGTACTGGGTGATGCTAAGGCATGTTGGACCAGAGCCTCAGCTCAGCCATGAGGACACCCAGCTCAGACAGAGGTCATTCGGTACTCATCCTAAACAATGGCCAGTCTGTTTAAACCTGCTGCTACGCACAATTACCCTCAGGGCAAAGAATGTTGGAAGAACCATGGCCACAGGCTTACTGGGTGATCAGGGACACAGCCACTTCATTGGTGAATGTGGGGGTCACCCAGAGGGATAGGCACCCTTGCCTGGGTGCTGGGAAGTAACGCTACCTGGAGCCTACCTGTTGGCTTGACTAATGACCATGATGGCCAGTGTTCTGTGTCAACTTGGCCACAGTGATTCAGTCAAACACAAGCCTAGGTGTTGCTCAGGAGGTATTTTATACATAGAGCTAATACCCCTGACACTGAGGAAATTACCCTGGATAATGTGCGTGGGCCTGGCCCAATCAGCTGAAGGATTTAAGTGTAAACACGGGGTTTATCTAGAGAAGAAATTTTGTCTCAACACTGTGGTCCCCCTCCAGCCTGCCACCTGCCCTGCATATTTCGGACTCATCAGCCCCACCATTGTGGATGACAGCTCCTTACACTATATAACCTGTTGGTTCGTTTCCTTGGGAAACACGGAAACTACAGCTCTCGGTTTGGTAGGTCACACTTGACCCTGAGCCACACAATCTGCTACCCATTCCTGACAGGGAAGCTATGGCCACTGTGATTTCAGGACGCCTGACTGCGGTGTTCCAGGCTACCTCACTTGTGTCCCCAGGCGGTGGGAGCAGGGCTGAGCCACAACCATGGCCTCCAAGGGACTCATCATGTAATCTGGAAGGGTGAAGAGCAGGAGGGAGCAGGGGAGGCTGTGGCGGGTGCAGAGGGACACATGTGGAGTCCCACGAGGCATGGCTGCAGTCCACAAGAACCATCACACGTGTGGGGAGCTAGACGATACCCAACAGGTTCGTTCATCACCCAGGTCTGATCAGACACACTGCCACATCCCCAAAAAATCCCATAAATACATGCAACTGTGTACTCATCAAACATCCTCCCAGCCGTTCAAGGAGACGGAAATGCTAACGGCCCTGGCTTGATCATTACACATCGCGCATGCACCAAATTACCACACTATCCCGTACCTTTGTACAATTAAAACAATCCATAAGACAAAAATATAGCAGTAAAGGTACAACTTGAGGTTATCTGAGATTTGAGGCAAATAATTGAGATTTTTAAACAGGACACAGAAAAAAATGTATTTCCTTGATTCTAGGGGGGAAGATCACAAGAAGGTGAAGTATAAACAAACACACAAAGGAAATGAACATGATCATTCTAAGTTATAGCTTGAATGTCTCACCTATTTCCAAAATTTATTTCTATTTGTCCCTGTTGAGTCTGAGAGACATGGCTAGCTGACAGAGCCATCACCTTCAAGTCCTACAAGCAGGAAAAAATGGCCAAAAGCGACTTGCAAAACTGTGGTTTGTGGCCTCAGAACTGCTCTGGATTCAAATGCAGGTTGCACAGGTGGGGCGCCGGAGCAGAGCCGCGGGAGGGGAAGCCTGGGCTCCCTCCCCACCCACCCACCCACCCGTCCACTCAGGAGCGCTGAGCTCACGCAGCAGCGCAAGTCAGGGAAGCCGGCGGGAGAGGGCGCGGGACCTCCCCTCTGCCCCGCAACACGTAATTAAAAAGATAGAAGACAAAAAGGACTTACTGTGCAGACACTTAACTCTGGTCCGCAGAGCGATCCTCTTAAGTGAGGGGGAAGGGCACGGAGGCGGAGGGCGGAGAGGTGGGAAGAGAAGCACGCAAGAGCCAAGTCAGAACGCGGGCAGGATGGTGCACGTCCCCCGAGAAGTCGCTGCGCGGGCCTTTGGCGAGGTTTCCACCCCACGCCCCCCAAGGTCTCCCTTGATGCTCTTGTGACAAAATACATCCAGGATTCCCCATCCTGACTGCTTCTGCGGTTTGGGGGTCTACCCGTGGGTAGCTCTGTCCAAGTGTCCTAAGATCATAAAGAGACCTCAGTCCTGGGAGTCCATTCCCTGCCTTGGATGCACCCTTGCAGTGTGTGGATGTTTGCCACCAGCACCATTCCAGAAGAATCCCAGGTACAGCCTTCTCAGGGGTCTCCACAGACTCCAGCGAGCACAGCGGATACAGGTGGTTTGTAAACCACAAAAATAAGTTTAAAAAAAGGCATGCACGGTGGCGCATGCATGGCATCCCAGCACTTAGGGAGGCTGAGACAGGAGAATCACGAGTTCAAAGCCAGCCTCAGCAATGGTGAGGCACTGAGCAACTCAGTGAGACCCTGTCTCTACATCACACAAAATAGGGCTGGGGATGTGGCTCAGTGGTCGAGTGCCCCTGAGTTCAATCCCTGGTACCAAAAAGAAAAAGAGAGAAAGAAAGAAAGAAAGAAAGAAAGAAAACAAACTCCACAGAATCACTCCCTTGTAAATTTCAATTTTTTTTGGTGTAAAATGAGAATGATTTGGCAACCACAACACAGTCTAAGATTCTGACAACATCTCAGAGATGCTAAATGCAAAACTCTCATAAAACATGGGAATTTAAAAATGTTTTTTTGATTTATCCAAATACCTCCTTAAAAAAAAAACAAAACCTAGGTCCATGTGTCAGTCCCCCCAGAGTGAAATGTGCTGCTCAGCTGAGCATCCTCACCAGTTCCCAACCAAATGCCCACGGGAAGTACCTCTGGAGGTGGCCCAGGCCCCCATCATACCTGCTCGACACCTAGACCCCCCAAAGGCATCATCTACCTGGCCAGGGAAAGGGAGGCAGGAAGGCAGGACACAGCGAGGATGGAAACCCAGAGACCGTGGGAAACCATAGGGAGCAGAGCAAAGGGTAGAGGAGGAAGACTGGCATTTGGATGGACAGTGTGAGCAAGGTCGGCATCTGGGAATACGCGGAAGGGGCGAACTGGGTCCCGAGAGGGCCAGAGGAAGTGGACCTTCAGTCAAAACAGGGGAGGAGGGGCTGGCCCCAGGCCCCTTGCTTTTCTGCGTCCTGTGAACGTTTGAGGGACAGGAAGCTACAGTGAGCCAGGAAGGCGAGGCTCCCACTCACCCTCAGCACCCAGGATGCTTGCCTGAGGGGTTGTCTCAGGTGAGGGCTGCCCTGTGCCCTGAAGGGTGTTCAGCAGCACCTGTCACCTCCACCCACAAGGTGCCAAGAGCACCCCACTCCCTGCTGTGACCCCCAACTGCCAGGTACCTGAGGCGATGAGGAAAAAGGGCAGGGCGGGTGGCAGCAGGGCAGTCCGGGGTTCCTGACCCCTGGGAAAACCCAGCCTTCCAAAGGCGCCTTCTCTGGGGAGGGCTGAAAGCCTGCTGCAGCCCCAGGCAGGGCAGAGTCAGGAGGGAGCACCTACAGCCACACTCCGTCCTCAGCCCGTCCACCCTGGCTCCTCCGCGAGGCCTCCTGGATGGAGGAGCCCAGGAGAGGGGCTCACGCGGCCGGCATGGTTCCTGCTATGCAAGACACTGAGGCCTCTGGGCCCCGCGACACATTCCCACAGGGAACCATGATGCTGTGGTCCAGCCCAAACTGTGCACACCCAAACAGCAAGTGGAGGTTGAGCACTAACAGAAAGGAATGGGTTCTCCCTCGCAAGGGCGTCTCACCGCCTCTCCTCCTGCAGCCCCATCGGATTCAGGCAGGAGGCTGAGGCTGGGTTTGGTTTTCATTCGAGGGGAAGCCTGGGGGAAGATGAGGTGAGCGCCACTCCCACAGCTGGAGACCTGGTGTCCTGGTCCCACCTTGGACCTGGATCCTGGTGACCCTGAGAGCCTGGGGCAGCTCTGCTCCCAGATGGAGCCAGTCCAGACAGGGGAAGGGGAGCTCTGGGCATGAACACCAACTGTCCCATGCAGAGCTGACCCGGCCGCTCACACATACAAAGGTCCCCGGCCTGCCCCACAGGCGCTCAGTGGGCAGGAACATTCAGCACAGGTGTGGGGTGGGCTGGGATGGAGCTCAGAGGACAGAAGGAAGGAGGCAAGAACTCAGGCAGAGCGGACACCAGCGTCGGAGTGAAGCCACCCAGGGGAGGCCCAGGGCTCGGGAGGAGGTACCTTTAGGCTTCTTGGCAGCACCAGGCTCCGAGACACTCAGGGAGCTCTCAGAGAGCTCGTCCCCATCAAGCTCCAGCAGGGCTGGGCCACCCCACGCTGCCGCCAGGGGCTCCTTCTCCAAGTCCCAGGAGTCCAGTTCCTTCTCCTGGGGCTCCAGGGCGGCTGGGGCCTGGGCTGGCTCATCTTCCACTGGTAGGACAGAGGCCACAGCCACCTCTGGGGGACACGGGCCAGATGGGGTGTCCTGGTGGACGCTGTCCATGGAGAATGCATAGTCCTGCATCAGGGCAGCGTCGTGGTCCTGAGAGAGTGAGGTCTGTGGGGGAAATGTACTGTCAGAGGCCAAAGGCGAATGAGGAGCCAGGGTAGGGCAAGACACCAGGAAAACCTGGGAGGAAGGGGCCTGGAACACTGGAGAGCTCTCAGACGCTCCGCCTGGGGTCTCGCAGTGGGAGCAGCGTGGCTGGCCCCTGAGGGGGCTCTTGTGCCTCGGAGCTGCTAAGAATCATGCCCTTCACAATCCAGCCACAAGGCTGCCTGTGGCCAGGGGCGGCCCAGCGCTCACATCCAAGGGCAGTTAGGACGCAGTGGGTCCCTCCTCCCGGAAGACAGGCCAGCACGGGGAGCCTGGAGGTGAGAGAGTATGGAAGAGGACAAGGGAAGTGGCTTGGTGTTTCAGATTTAGTCTTTCAGGGGTTGGGGATCTAGCTCAGTGCTAGAGCGCTTGCCTAGCGCGGCCAAAGCTCTGAGTTTGGTCCTCAGCCCTGGGGGAAACAAAGCAGAAAAAAAGAAAGGTAACAGATTTAGACTTTCAATCTTTGTTCCTACAGCCGTCTTTATGTTGCCCACAAGTAGAACTTCATTGGAGAGCACTTTGCATCCTTATAAGAATTGTATTTACGGGGCTGGGGCTATGGCTCAGTGGTAGAGCGCTTGCCTCATATGTGTGAGTCACTGGGTTCAATCCTCAGCACCACTTAAAAATAAATAAATAAAATAAAGATATTGCATCCATCTACAACTAAAAAAAAATTTAAAAAAAGAATTGTGTTTATATGGAAAATACACATAGGCTCTAGACTCCTCTGTGGGTGGGGTTGGGAGGTGGTTCAGTGGAGAGCGACTGAGCAGGGCTGCAGGGACCCTGGGGACTGTCATGCTGTCCTCACCTGGGTGGCATTTACACAGGTGAGCCTGCTTGGTGATGACTGGCACCTGCACTTTACTCACATAAGGACCAGCTTGCAGAAGTGCCCCTTGACTAACAGGACAGTTTGGAAATTTGATAAAAATTATAAGCACAGTGGATTGCAGACATTTAACATTATGATTTGTAAATTTGTGATCCTAAAATAAAGCTGTAGAGGACAGATGATCACGAGCCTTGCCCTTATTTTGCTCATTCATTTATCCAGGTCTGAAAAGAACCACCATTGGGCCTGGTGCTTTAGAGAGAGCCCCCTGTTGGCTGCTACTGGAAGTGCACTCAGGAACCCAAAAGAACTGGCTTGGGTGATGCTCAGAGCCACCTGTGAGCTGATGTCCTGGGGACTGAGGCCAGGTCACTTACACTCTGGGTACAACAGCAATTGTGGTGACACTCCTCTGCACCCACCTGCAGCTGAGGGGTGGGTTTGCAGCACAGCGCAGCCTACCCACCATGACCTCAGGAGTCCAACTCCCCTCCTTGGGTCCCTGTTCAGACTTCCTCCTCCTCCTCACTGCAAATCAGATTCTCCCAACTGTCCCACCAGCAGTTCACTGGGAAACGTCAAGGCAGAGTCAGGGTCTCCTTGTAGCCCTGCACCCTGGGGAGCTGGCCCCTGGCACCTGGGCCACACAGCTCACACTAGACAGCCTCGCTCATGCCTGCTCCCCACAGACCCCACAAGAGTGGGAGATGGGAAAGAGTTGGGATTGGAGTATTTTTTTATAAAAGTCTTCATTTCTCTCAGATAACAAAAGGAATCAATATTTGTTATGAAATTAAAATACTTTAGAAATGTGTAATGTGGAAGAAGTTAAAGTTCCCCTGAAACTGGGTGGTGACGAGGGTGGAGTCTGCACCAAAGGGGAGTCTTCCATCCAGTCTTCCTTCCCGTTCAGTGATTTTTCTTGGGATGCGTCACCAACCTCTCAACACTCAAGGATCACTTGCAGAAATAAACAGCATGAGGGGCTGGAGTTGTGGCTCAGTGGTAGAGCGCTTGCCTAGCATGTGACATGCACTGGGTTTGATCCTCAGCACCACATAAAAATAAATAAATAAAATAAAGGTATACAAAAAAAAAGAAAATAAAAGAAACCAAGAGCATGAGCTATGCAACCTAACCACCTCGCAGCTCCCTGAGGAAATCTGACCTTCTGAACACTGGTCTGGACTGACCCCTTCAAGGGGAGGAGTTGAGGTCCCTGACGGACACAAACCCTCCCCAGGGGCCCTGACCATACCTTGGAGATCCCTGAAATGATGATAGTGCTCTTCTTCCGCGGTGACTTGAGTTTCAGCTTTGAAGATTCACTGAGCTGCCGGATGGCAACCTCAGCCACCGGATCAGAGCCGTTTAACACCAGCAGTTCTGCCAGAGGAAAAGTAGTGCTGAGCTCACGAGCAAAATGAAATGCGCCGGAGGAACTTCCAGGGATGTTGGAAACGATTGGCAAGCATCCCTGATAAACGGCCAGCGAGTGAATCCTGGAGGTTTTACAAGCCATCTCTCTGAAACTGCCCCTCCATGTGGCTTTGGGTGATGTTCAGCAGCAGGGGTTGAAAACAACAAGCAGCAGGCAAACGAAAACATCCCCACCCTCCCGGGAGACCGAACCTTGAAAGGCACAGGCTACTCCTCCCTCCACGATAGCTGGGCACAGAGGACGTAACCAGGGCTGGGAAGGGCCACACTGGCCAACGTGGCCAACGGCTTTAGAGTGCTCTTCACCTGCAGGAGCTCTCAGAGCTGTGTACACAGATGTCACCTGCTCATCCCCCAGACCCTGTGAGGCCAACTTTTTTTTTTCCTAACCTCCACTTGACAAATGGGGAAAATGCCAGACAGCCAGGGGACAGATGACCAGCAAGGTCTCTGACACAAAGCCCATGGCTATAATGACACTACTCAGTTGAGGAAAAGTTAAAAGTGGCGGAGCTATCAAAGCAGCAGGGTGCTGAAGCAGGAGCTTCTCCTGTGGCAGGCTCAGCCAGGGCCTGCGGGCCAGAGGGGTCAGTTTCCAAAGGGAGCGGGTAGAGACCACGGGGTGGGGCTGCTGGCCAGTGGTCCTGTGATACCATAGTCCCTGGCACACAGCTTGGAGCGTCTCATGAAGGAGTGAGTGGGCATTTTATCATTCATAACGAGCCCCTTTTAACTGCACCCAGTTTATGCTAATGAGGCTCCCCTTACCTCAGGGGAGGGGCAGGAACCAGGGTCCCAGGTTAGTTCAACATCAATGACAGTGATGCAATCCACCATGCCAGTATAGTGGAGCCCCCACAAGTCCCTAAACGACAGGCTCAGAGGGCTTCTGGGCTGGTACCTCCCAGGTGCCAGGAAGGAGCACATCCCAGATTCCACGGACAGATGCTCCAGCACCTGAGACCCTTCCTGCCCTGGTCCTGGGTACCTGCTCCTTTACTACAGCCTGGTAAATCTAAGGACATGTCTCCCTGCATTCTTTGAGCTGTGATTCCAAATTGGAAATGGAGGATCACAGAGTGGGGGACCTTCATACATAGGGTGAGAGTGTGGGTCCCTGGGGACCCACAGCTTGTGGCTGGTGTAGAAGCGGGAGGTGATAGTCTTGGGGCTGAGCTTTAAGCCTGGGGGGGTCTGTGCTGACTCCCCAAGGCTAGTGTCAGAATGAGTCACGCCGCAGGGCATCCAGTTGGTGTCTGCAGAGAATAGAGAACTTCCTGCCTTTGCCACACACTTGGTGCTAGAAGTGTTATAGGCAGAGGAATAGTTTTGTCCTTAGCCTCCGGCCCACAGAGAAGGGTCAAGAGAAAGGATCTGCTGAGACCTCCTTGTCACCAAGGAAAAGCCACCAAGGCAAGGGAGGCAGGACAGCTGTCCCGGCGGCCACACCTTGTGCTCTGGAGGCAGCAGTCCTCGGAGCTGGTCACCATGCAGATGCAGCTCAGAAAGCACAGTCGTCCCTGTCTACACAGTGGATAGTGACCTGGGGCTGGCTCCCCTGCCAGGGGTGGGCTAAGGACGTCAGCCCAGGTATTTTAAAACCAAGCGAAGGGCTCCACAGCATGGGACTGGAGCATACTGGGGCGGGGTCCTGAGGAAGGGGCATCAGGAGTGGTGGTCAAAAAAGGGAGCCTGCCCTTGTCCTGGACATTGCAGGTGGCCCAGTAGGGCAAGAGCCATAGAGGCTGGGAGCTCTGCAAGGGAAGAGCAGTCACAAACTGGAAGACACAGACCGTCCCCAGGCCCAGGAGGTAGCATGAGACCTTCTGCTCCCAACGGCCAGCCTTGCCCCACCTCGGACCTTGACAAGGCCAGAAACAGAAAGGAGGGGTGAGCGAAAGAAGCGCCCACCTGTCCTTTCTCTGATGGGTCACAGGAGGGCCAAGGAGAAAGTTCAGTCTCCAAATTCAGTCAGTGCTGTGATTTAGGGACACACAACATCTCTTCAAAGATGCTCATTCCCTGAAAACAACCATCAGAACTGGAAATGTGCACAGGGCTGGGAGCTGTTCCCAGCCAGCAGGCTTCAGCAGATAGCGGGACACACACAGGGCCTGGGTGGGGCTGTCCCCACAGTCCTGCTTCTCCAACAGCATTAATGTCACCAATGTGCTGAACAGCCAGAAAAATAATGTTCGGAAAGGCCTCCTCTGGGTTTTTGTATTTATTCTGTTAAAGTGTCGCTTCAGAACTAGCAGGGACAGGATGTGACTCCTGGTCTTCCTGAGACCTCCCCGTTCTCAGTCTCTACTGATCATTCAAAAGAAAAAATCCTCTTCCCAAACTTGGAAAAGGAATGTTGACTTCTAGGCAGATGAGAGGCTTCTGAGTACAGCTCAAAAGCCAAGAGGAGGAGCATGCGCTTGCTCACCGGTATCTGAAGAAGAGAACGTCTTGCTGACGGGTGCGCCATGGCACGAGATGGCCTGGATGGAGATGTCCTTCTCGATGACCTTCACCTTGACGGGCGTCTTCACGGGAGACTCTGCAGGGAGAGAGCCTGTTACCGGGGCAGGCCAAGTGCAGAATTGAGGGAAAGGAGGCCTCGCAGCAACCTCAGCCAAACCCAGGGTAAAGTGGTGCTGGGAGCTAAGGTGTCGATAAAATTTCAGCGATGTTTTAACAGAGCCAGAGTTTCCCTTTGTGCTTCACATCCCCAAACGGAGCAAGGGATCTGTTCTGGGTGATAATGAATTTGTTTACATGGGCTGAAATGCTGGATAAATAAGTAATGATGCATCACACTCGTGCAGGAGTCTCCAAGGTGGTGGCTGTGGGGACAGGCCCAGAGTTCAGCCAGATCTGAATAGGAAAGCACATCATGCTTTCTCATGAGTGACATTTAACTTAAGAAAGTCTATGCTGACTGCCTACATCAGACTTCTCTAGATGGCATGCTGTCCCTGCGTGAACATGATGCACTACATGATTAACCTGGGTGGGATTATATGGGAGGGCAACTCTTTATAGTATCTAGTGGACTTGAGCTTCGGAATAGACCACAGGGTTGAACCTTGTGTCAGCTTACCAGGCATTTCTTGGAGAGAACAGAAAGGTAAGTGTCCAATGCAAAAGCTAGCTCGAGTCTTACCAGCCACCACCCCTCCTGTCTCGGGGTCACCTTACTAGGCCCAGGGCTGCAGCCCAGAGCCCTCTGCCTTTGCAAGGCCAGCAAGGAGACTGTATTCCAGTGTCTCACCTGAGCTCAGCGGGGACGCCCTCCCCACATCATAGCGAGGCTTGGTCTTCACGGCAGTGACAGTAGTGACCACGGTCCCACACGGCATTACTGTGCGGTCCTTTTCTATCTTTGCAGCAGCAACAGGGGTAGGGGTTTGCCAGGATTTCAGTTCACTGGGTTCTATGTAAGAAAACTGCAGAGAAGCCTGGTTATTTGTTTTGTAGCAACACTTTTCCACAGTACCCGTGGGGTTTGGCTCCAGGACCCCTCAGAATGCCAAAATCCTCCACCACTCAAGTCTCTTACATGAAGTGGTGCAGAACTGCATAGAACCTACATCACCCCAGATGCTTTAAATGATCCCTAGATGACTTACAATCCCTTCTACAATGGAAATGCCGTGTGGGTAGTCACTAGACCCCGTTGTTCAGGGAACAATGACAAGAGAAAAGTCTGTGCATGCTCAGTACAGATGTGATCTCCCCAGGGGTTTCAATCCACAGTCAGAATCTGCAGATGAGGAATCCACAGACACCAAGGGCCGACTGTTAGCATGGGGGCCGATTAGCAAAGGAGCACTGCTTCCTCTAAAATCCCACTAGTCTCTTTACATAATGCCACTAGGTCTTTTCAATTGACCTGGATTTCCCCAGAGCTGGCAGAGAACCATGATAGCTGAGCTCAAACACAGCCAGCTCTGCACAAAACAGTGGAATTAAAAGCCAGAGAATCAAAGATGCTAAAAGGCCCTTAGGGTTAGGCCTTGAGAGGCCGTCATGAGATGCTATCTCACATATTGGACAAGGCAGCCCCATCACAGTGGGGTGGGTCCATCCAAACCTAGACATGTGCACTGTGAAGCCATGTCTCTTGAATGAGCCTCATAGGGCACTGGAGGCAGAGGGAGCCTCTGGCAGCAACAGGAAGCTCCTAGAACAGGAGGTCAGGCCAGAACATGGCCATGGACAGGAAGGTCATTGTACCTCTGCAGTGACTGAGCCCAGCGCCGAGCTGCCAAGGGTGGGCCCTCCGATCAGCGCGAAGCTCTGCAGCCCAGAAGGCTGCTTCTTGAACAGGTCCAGGGGGATGGTGGTCATGGCCAGCAGTCCTAGAGAACAAGGACAAGACAGAGTGCTGCTACCATCTGCCAGGCCACAGGGGCCGACCCACTAGCACAGGCTGGTCCCATTGGCTGGGCAGGGCCCCGTTTCAAAGTCCTGTCAAGAGTCAGGGTCATCAGAGAAGGCTGCAGGGATGTTCTAGCCAGGAGGAGGCTCTGGGATAGGTCAGAGGCAATACTCGCCCCAGAGCAAGTGAGGAGATAACTGGCAAGAAAGTCAAACATGGGACCATGGACGGTGGGTTGAGAACATGTCAGTGTAAATCAGGACGCTGCTAACTGTACTGTGACCATAAAGAGAATATCCTTATCCTTAGGAAATATATACCAAAGAATGTAGGAATAAAGAGCCACAATGCCCCACATCTTGGGAGGCTGAGGCTCAAGGCCAGCCTGGGCAGCTCAATCTTCAAAATAATAAATAAAAAGGGCTGGAGTGTAGCTGAGGGGCGGAGTACCTTTGGTTCAATCCTCAGAACCATACACATACACACAAAGGAATGGTGGTGGAGAGGGTAAATAAATTTTATATTATATACACCTCACCAAAATTTAAAAAAATTAAAAAGGAAGTTTGTTGAGGCTAGGAGGGGTCAGAACTGTGAAATAAAAGATTCTGGATTGAAGAAAGGAAGAAAGAGAGAGAGTAAGAGAGAGAGAGAAAGGAAGGAAGGAAGGAGGGAAGGAAAGAAAGAAAACAGATGAACATTTTCAAAAACTGTGACCTGCTTGAACCCAATGTGTCCTTGGAAAGCCCGGGGTCTCAGGGGAGAGGGCCAGCCTCCCCTGCTGGGTCTTGCCACCCCCACAGCACCCAGACCCTGGGTGATCTTCCCAGACAATGGGGCTTGGTCCACCGGCTCACTACCCACCTCCTGAGGACCGCCCTTCCTCTGCAATCTGCAGGTGTAACTCCTTGGACTTGGCGTTCAGCTCACTGAGGACAGAAAAGATGGCGTGAGACCTTCAGAACCACTGCTCTGTGGCCTTCTCAAGACACAGCGATTTTTTTCTCAATGTGAGAAAAGAACACAAAGCTGTCAACCGTTAAGAAACTGCGGAGACACAGAACAGGAAAGGTCACCTGCAACCTCGCCCTTTGTGCATGGCTACTCTTCATGCTTGGCCACCCGCCTGCCGAAGCTGACCAGACAACTCCCTTTTGGTGGCAGTGATCCAATGGTCTGTGTGAACTGAGGAACCAGGCTTAACTGTGATTTTTATTAACTTAAATACATAAGCCACCTGTGGCTGGTATTTACAATGTTAAAGGCTATATAATCATCTGAAGACAAAACGTGGAACGCTGACTACCCCCTTCCTCCTCTGGAACATCCCTTTTCGTTTACACAGACACCTCTCCATGTCAGTCACTACAGCAAAACGCCATCTTCCACAAGCGTCTACTGTGATGTTATTTGGCCTTGAGAAAAGTTTACTTGGCTAATTCTTTAATAACCATTAAGAATGGATATGTTGTTTCTAATATTTCATAATTATAAACGAGCTGAGATAAATATCCTTACAAATATATCTTTGCACACAGTGTGATTATTCCCTTAGGAAAACTATAACTGTCAGTCAAAAAGTAACTACATTTCAGATATTTTAAAAAATATACCTTTTGATGGTGTCTACAATATTTAATCCCCCAGACATTACTAATCTCTCATTCTTTACCAAACTCCAAAGTGAAAAACAATCTTTTATTTAAGTCTGCATGACTTCACATATTGCTGAGACTGAACGTTATTTTTTTCAGAAGTTTATGTCCATCTCTATTTGCTTTTTATCTCCAGTTGGGAAATTTTGCCATTTTCTAACAATTTCATTAACAATTCACAAAAGCACTTTGTAAAGATAGAGGATGTTTTCCTATATCACTTTCTATAACTACTTATATAAGCAAATTGATTTCTTGTTTTACCTTTTTTTTGGTACTGGGGATTTAACTCAAGGGGTACTTGACCACTGAGCCACATCCCCAGCTCTATTTTGTGTTTTGTTTAGAGACAGGGTCTCACTGAGTTGCTTAATGCCTTACCATTGCTGAGGCTAGCTTTGAACTTGGCAATTTTCCTTTTTCGGCCTCTCAAAGTGCTGGGATTTTAGGCACCTGGCTTTTTTTTTTTTTTTGGAGGACATTGGGGATTGAACTCAGGGAAGCCCTACCTCTGAGCTACATCCCCAGTCTTTTTAATTAATTGATTTTTTTTGGTTTTGTTTTTTTTGAGACAAGGTCTTACTAAGTTTCCCAGGCTGGCCTTGAATTTGCAATCCTCCTACTATAGCCTCCAGGGTCACTGGGATTGCAGGGGTGTGCCACTGCACCTGGATTTCTAATTGTTTTTCTACTATTACTTATTTCTATTATATATCCATTACCATTTCTAAGTGTTGGTTGATTTCCTTGGTTAGTCCACAAACGTAATAGCGTCAAGGCCAAGAAACAGTCAGCTTTCTGCCTTCTTTCCCAGCAGCTACATGTCATTTCTTTTTCCTATTTAATTGCATTAACCAGTTCTTCTAGAACAAAACAGTGGGATCATTCTCTTTATGTCAATGGTACTGCTCCTGGTATTTACCATTCACAGTATTTTTTAAAGTCTTATTAAGGAAGTATCCATAAATTTTGTTCTAATTAAGTGTTTTAAAATTAGGAATAGGTACCAAAAGTCACTAACTTTCCAGCATATATAAAGATAATAATTTTATTTTCTTCTTCAATTTAATTACACAATAAAATTCTTTAATAGATTTCCTTACATTCCTGGTATGGCTTTATTTTAACTGTGCTGCTAAATTCTATTTGATAATATTTTATTTATTTCTTACATCCTTATTTGTAAGTGGTCTATGCTTCCACCTTCTATTCTGTCAGACTTTGGTATCAATGGCAAATTTTCTTCTGTTCTGTGTCTAAGGGACATGGGGGACCCCACAACAGTTCCCTCCTGTCACAACTGGGGACAAGGAGAAAATTAATCCTGAGAGTTGTCTTTCAAAAAAAACAAACCTGAGTTTGATTTAGTGCTACCTTCATGTTGCCTATGACGGCTTATTTATTTTCTAATTTAATTTAGCTTTTTAGCAAAAATAGTGCTGTCCAAGGACTTCAGGCTCTGGTGGTCTTGGACCTGGCTGTGGACACTGCCCATGGTGACACAGGTGGTACTCACAAGGTGAACTCCTCCTCCCAGGTGAGGTGAGTAGTGTTCTTGGCTTGGGTGCTGGTGAACCTCTGGACAGGGTCATTCAGCTGGGCAATGCACACGGGGCTAACGCTGCCTGAAAGCAAGGCAAGAGAGGCCGGGAACAAAAAGTCAGTGAGTGCAGGTCAGAAATGACGGAGTCAGAAAGAGGGGGGCTGATTCTGGAGAAAAGGAAATGCTAACACCTCCAGAGCCTTTCCCTGCTGCCATCACGGGACTGTTAATGAACACCTCCTGGGCCTTGGGTCACTCCATCTGCACGTTTTGGCCCACCTTAAGCAGGATGGGGGTGGGGGAGAGGCAGGATGGGGTCGGGGAGAGGACAGGAGAACAAAGGAACCCTAAAACGTATCCAAGGAGCAGGATGCCCCCACTTCTTTGGATCCCAGCACTGGATCCCACCCTGCGCTATCTCTGTTCTATCTTTCAATAAAACTTGCTTCCTACGCTTGCCTCGGTGTTTCTTGGGTGTTCAAGCTTCATATCTGGGGAAACAGAACTCGGTCCTCATTGACTCTCATCACTGGTGTCAATGCTGGCTTCTATGTTTGAATCGCATCAAGACATTGTTTGCAATGGGAAGGCCTTAGCTTGCCCACTTGGGAGAGACCATTCCTGCTTTCATTTGCCATTTATACTCTCAAAGCAATGGATTTCATTGGGGCTAAAGAATTTTTTCCTGTATTTGATGTCAATAGCCCTGGACTGACTCGAGTGCCCCTCCTCCCTCTGTCAATCCTGGCTGCCAGCGGGACCACCCACACACATCCTAGTTCAGATGAGACTAACAGCTTCCCCGAGAAGTCAGTGTTGAGCCTAAACTTCAACTCGGATGACTCTTAAGTGTGGAGATGCCTTGCAGAAGACTCATAACCCATAACTGATCCACAACACGTGCACACTTTTACAGGGTGAGGGTAACGTCTCAGCACAAGTACAATGTGCCACAACCAGATCAGGTTAGCTGGCCGACCATCGCCTCCAACACCGACCACTTCTTGACGTCGGCAGCATTCCAAATCCTCCCTGCTGGCTGAAGGCATGCTGTGTTGTAGTCAACTGAGTCCCCCACTAGGCTGGAGGACACCAGGAGTCATGGCTCCCAGGCAACTGTGCCCTGTGCCCTGTTTCTACCTGGCTCCATCTGCTGTGTCCTCCAGGTGCTCATGTTGAATGAAGGCAGGGGCGACACCCACGTTATGGTTTGGATGTGAGGGGTCCCCCAGAAGCTCACTTGTGAGACAAGGCAAGAAGGTTCAGAGGAGAAATGATTGGGTTGTGAGGGCCTTCACGCAATCAGTGAATTAATCCCCTGATAGAGATTTAACTGAGTGGTAACTGGAGGCAGGTGGGGTGTGGCTAGAGCAGGTGAGTCCCTGGGGGCGTAGCTTTGGGGTGTATATTTTGCATCTGGAGAGTGGAGTCTCTGCTTTCTGATCATCACATGAGCTGCTTCCCTCCGCCACACTCTTCCGCCATGATGTTCTGCCTCATTTTGAGCCCCAAGGAATGGAGCCAGCCTCCTGTGGACGGAGACCTCTGGAGTCGTGAGCCCTCCATTAAACTCTTCCTTCGCTACAATTGTTCTGCTTGGGTCCGTTTAGTCACAGTAGGAAAAGCTGACTAAAACAACTGTAGGCAACTGAGTGCCATCAAGAGTCCCAGGGTACCTGAAGCCCACCAGGCTTGGGCACAGAGCCTGTCACTTCCACGCACAGCCCACAAGCCCTGCCATACCAGCACCCACCTGAAGCACCAGGATCGTTTAGCAGCGAGACACGGATGTTCCTCACCAGCAGTTTTAGTTCATGAGCCCTTGGAGGTTTGGGAGGACAGGACTCCTGAGCAGCAGATGAAGTGCACTGTAGACCCTGGAAAAGCAAAGAGAGACAACCATGGGAGAAGCTGGGCAAGGAGGTGGCCGCTTGGCCCTGTAACTATGCTCCCTGCTCCTGGGAAGGCAGGGCACCAATGAGCCACAGCACTGCCCCAGCTTGGGGGCCCCCTCCGTCCCAGAGAGAGCCAGTGCAAGTAGCCCTGCGTCCAGCCAGGGAGGAGCCCGGGTCTCGCTGTGGTGCAGATGGCATCAGGGGCGTCCAGCACATGCTTCCCCAGATCTGGAGGGTCCCTTGCTAGCCAGTACTTCCCATGCCAGATGCCAGCTGGCACTCGCTCTGCCTCAGCGCAGGCTGTGGGAACCCAGAAGGGCCTCCCTGAGGCCAGGACCTTTTGCTCAGTGAGAGCCATGCAGGCGGAGATCTGGACACGGACCTGACGCAGAACACTCCTGGGCGGATGCTTGCCAACATCTGCAGTGCCGCTACTGTCCCTCAGAACATCATCTAGAAAACACCGCTCTAGACCAGGTCCTCCTGCCGTGAGCTGAGGGTACGCGAGGCCATCAGTGATGGCAAAGTCCTTAAGGCCCAGGCGCGGGGGACAGAGCAACCCACATGCCAGGACGGGATGGAGATGAGGTGTTTTTTCAGCCATACATGTGTGATGGTCAATTTTGTGTCAGCTTCACTGGATCATATTTGGTCACCAATATTCTGGGTGTGTCTATGAGGTTTCTGGCTGATTAATATTTAAATTGCAGACTGAGCAAAGCGCAGGGCCCTCCATGATGTGGAAGGCCTCACTCACCCTCCCGTGAGAGACTCCTCTTTCTGACCACCTTGAGCTGGGACATGGGTGTTCTGCTGTTCAGGGACTCCAGTGAGGACATGGAGACCTCAGTGGTTTCTGTCCTGGAGCCACCTTTGGACTGGAGCTGGTTCTTGGTGCTCAGCTCTCGGGACTTGGACTAGAATCATACCCTAGGCACATCATCCCTCATGAACTTGTGAGCTAACACATACCCTGTTTATGTCCTGAGGGTCCTGTCTGTCCAGAGCACATTGACCAGTGCCTATGTTATTTGATAAGACTACAAATTTATTTTAAAATGTTATTGAATTTATGAAAGTTTTGTGCTTTTTATTTCCTGACTCTATGGATTCTAACCACATGCTACTATTTTGTGAACTTCCTTACATTTTCACATTAACCTCGGTCACCAGTCAGTCCTCTCTAACCTGCAAGAATCCACTGTGATAGAACTACTGGTGGTTGGTGGCTGGGCTCTGTTCACTCACTGGGAGGCACGGGCCACTCCTCTCTTTGGGAAGGCCTGACAGATGAGCTCAGCCCCCATCATCCTGCACTGCCCAGAGATAAAGCTCCCAGGGGCAGATGCTCCACTGGTAGGCTGCGTCACCAGCCTGGCCCTGGTCCAGGCCAAGCAGTCTCAGTCTACCCAATGTACTTGGCTCTCTGCTTGCTTCTGGGGTGTAGTTCTCATCACCAATTTGGCTTCCCAGGCACCTCAGGATTATGGTCTGGATTTGTAATGCCTCCAAATCGCTCATGTATTAGGCCACACAGCAATGCTCAGAGGTGGAAAGACTGGATCATGAGAGCTGCAGCCTCATCAGTGGATGGAGCCACTTGACAACTAATAGTTTGAATGGACCACTGGGTACTAACTGTAGGCAGGAGGGGTGTGGCTGGAGGAATGAGGCCACTGGGGGTGTGGCTTTAGACTATATCTGCTCCTGGACCCACTGGGGGTGTGGCTTTAGACTATATCTGCTCCTCTCCCTCTCTCTGCTTCCTGGCTGCCAAGAGCCGGGCAGCTTCCCCTGCCACACCCTCTGCCATGATGTTCTTCTGCCTCACCTCAGGCCCAGAGCAATAAAGTCGGCCAGCCTTTGCCTGAACCTCTGAAATCATGAGCCCAAATAAACTTTTCCTCCTCTAAGTTGTTCTTGCCAGGTATTTTGGTCACAGCAACAAAAAGCAGACTGAAACACTCATTCTTGGAAGGCTGAGGGCCAGGGCAGTAGGCTTTGACTAGGCAGTAACAAGTCCATGAACTCATGCAAAGCAGAGGACTGGCCTCGACAGGGCAAGGGGACACTCCACCTCATGGAGCTTGCAACCCTGTGCTCCGGTCCAGGGCTTCATCCCAAGACCACAGGGATATCCACGGGTCAGTGCTCATGCCAGCTCGGCTCCACAGAGGGAAGTGGAGACAGGAAGTGCACATTCCCCAAGACAGGCAGCCGGGTCCCCAGCAGTGCTCAGGAACACCCTCAGCCTGTGATGGGGGGGACTTACCTGAGCTTCCTTTACGTCAGTGGGCTTGGTGCTCAGAACCACTGATGGAGAGGCGGAGCTCACCAGGTGCTTTAAGATATCCTTGAGGGTTTCAGATATTGCATTTGTCTCATCCACCTGGCCCTGGGGAGAGAGTCGATCAGGGAGCCATTTCACAACCAGTCATCTGCCAGGCAGGCTCACAGCAGACTAGTTTGGGGCTGTGCTGGCAATTTGTCCCTGGGACTCGGGATCAGACAGATGAGCACTCCCTGCTCTTATCTGGAGACAGTGTCATTTTACTGGTTTCAGATGTAATTCACACCTCTCACAAAAAATTCTAAACACGCCGACAGGCAGGCAGCATAGGATTGTTAAGATTCCAGTGCTATCCTTCCTTCCCATCCTTCCTCCTAAACTTACACATACACACGTTTTTTTCTTTCTTATATTAGATTTGATTTCTTTTGAAAATTAGAAAGTATTTGAGGACATGTAAAGCACATGAAGTACAAAACAGACAACGCACATTACCAGATGGCAGGACATACACGGTTACAATAATTAGTTCCCGGCAGAATGTGGTCATATGTTCTAGAATGTTCTTGGCATCACTATTAATAGGAGCCTCAAGCTGGAGACCACCTAAGTGGAATAGGCTGACTCCTTCTGAAGTCTCAATGCTGAGACCCTCACCCCAGGGTGAGGTAATAGGATGTGGGGCCTTCGGGAGGTGGACAGCAGGAGGTGGCACCTTCCTGATGGGGTCAGTGCCTCATTAGAGGGCCCCAGCAGGCTCCCTTCCCTCCCTTGCCCTCTAAGGACCAGCTCGAGGCAGCCCTGCGCACCCTGGAGTGGGGCCTCTCCAGGGCAGCTGACCAGGGACTTCCCTTCTCCAGAACCTGGAAGATGAAGTCCTGTGTTCGTAAGTCTCTGGACTCATGTTACTGGTCACAGCAGCCTGGACTGAGCTACTGAGTGCCCCATGGTAGCTACGTAGATTCATGGACTGTGGCCATCACAGGATGGAACAGGACAGCAATGAGCAGAACACGCCCATGTGGGAGGGCATAGGTGAACTGCAGGGGGAAAGGGGCCAAGCGCAGAAAGCCCTGGCTGACCCCTGAGGGGCTGGACAGCACAGGGTGGCCCGGGGAAGCTTCCTTGGAGCCAATCTCATTTGAGGTGGGTGCTGGGTGCTCAGAGGCTTGTGCACTATTCACACACCATATAGCAATCAATTTTTTAGCAAGCAGGACTTATTTTTTACAATCCCAATTAACATAAAGGATGCTTTGGTTTAGTTTTTCCAAAAAAAGTCTTGTTTAAACATTACAGCTTTTGTTTTAACCCTGACTTCCAGGGCCCGGAGGGGCATTTGCGGAAGGCCACATTGCACCCTGGGGCTGCCCAGTGTCCTCTCCGACCTTCCGAGGTCTGGGGAAGGGCAGCTGCGCTGGAGCAAGCGTCTGCCATGATTCTGCACCTTGGTTCCAGCACTGACTCTGCCGATGGTGGCTTTAGAGCCCTGCAGTGTCTCTGTCACCTCCGGTCCCAACCTGCTCACTGCAGAGCCCTGGTCCACCCAGCCTGCTCTGGACCAGCCTCTCCAGGGCTATAGGCCAGTACAAGCGTCCCACCTGTGGGCAGGAAGAGAATCAGAAACCAGTCTGGAGCTGGTCTGTAGTCCCAAGGACAAGCGGCTGGCCTGTGCCCTGCTCTGCCAGGACTTCTTACAGTGAACTTTGTCCAAATTGGTCATTTACTGAAAATTGACTCTCTGCCAGGATCTCTAAAATAGTAAGAATCGAAATTGCTGACACTACGGCTCCCGCCACGCCCCAGGCTCACCCACACACTGACATGTATTAACTGGCTTAATCCCCACAACCCTCGGGAGTACCACTGTCTCCATCGCACAGGCAAGGAAACTGGAGCAGAGAGGTCAATAAACACAGTAGGGTCACACAGCCTGAAATTAGCAGAGCCAGGAGCCAAATCCAGGTGGGTCTGGGCTGTGGTGATCTGGGCTTTGAATGTACCCATCAACTCCCTCATGAATAGATCTTGAGGACTTACTTTTTATTTTAAATTGAGGTGAAATTCATGTGGCATAAAGTAAACCATTTTAAAATGGACATTTCGTTGCCATTCAGTACCCTCACAACACCACCCTGCCCTAGGTCCCGGAGCAAACCTGTGCCGCGCCCCCATCCGTGCCCCTCCCCCAGCCCCAGGGCTCCACATGAGGGAGCCCTACAATATGTGGCCGGTGACTGGCTGCTGTCACTCAGCACGGCTGTCGAGGACGCCCAGGTGGCAGCACACCAGAGCTCCATTCCTCTCAGGCTGGTGACATCCCGCAGTGTGGGTGTGCCCCATCTTGTCTATCTGCTTATTGTTTCCGACCTGCCAATTTCTTCTCACCCAACAGAGTGGGCAGCCAAGGGTGGAAGATGGGCCCCAGGGCCCCGGATGGATGCCAGGTGTCATCACACCCCAGATTCCAGAGCAGCTGCCTCACAGCCCCTATCCGGCTCCTCCCCACCCAGCTGCCCCCAAGGCCATCCTCCTCCAGCAGGCCCATGGGCGGGTCACTGAGCCCCACAGGCCAGCTCCAGGAGACACACACCACCTGGCAAAGGGGGTTCTGAAGGTGGGGAGCAAGACACCCACAGGCCGGGCATCATGTGAGCAGTGGGCAAGAAAGGAGCACAGGATAATATTTGCAAAAAGAAATAAAAGATGATGGCAAAAACCAATGACAGAAGTCACCACGTGCAGGCGGTGGCCAGGGGCGGAAGGAAGAGGAGAGCATGGAATCTGAGTCTACTCTTCCCAGTTGCTTCGGACTTCTGAACCACGCTGATATTTTACATATTCAAAGAACATGTAAATCAACACAGAGGCGGAAAAAACCTACAACCAAATACCAACAGAGATGAATGAACTTGACATCAAACGGATAACATAACCATCCAGAGAAAAAAACAATTCAAATAATTTTTGGACAGAGGAAGGTGTCCAACAGGAGACCTTCTGATGCCAGGTCAAGAGGGCAATCCTGAACTCAGGTGCTGAGGTGGTGCCGGGGAGGGAGGAAGCAACTGTGCAGGCCTGGACAAACAGTGCCACTGTCCGAAAAAGGACATGTGAAAAAGGGGGACGAGACGGGGAATTGAGTGAGGGTGGGACACCCAGTGACACACCGGTGTGAGTAAAGGGCCAGCTACCGATGCCATCCAGCACGCACTCGAGTCAGCTGATGAGCGAACAACAGAACACGGCCTACAACCACATCAAGACAGAGGGCTTCAAGTATCTACTAAGGAACTATTAAGTCTGCACCTTTAAGCTGCGCTGATGCCTCAGAAGCTGAACTATAGCAGAACTGCAAGGAGGTGTCCTGAGCCACCAGAAAGGAGACCCCTGATGAGCCACGCTTTGGCATGAATGGCTCTGCACGACCTTTCCAGCAACAGGAGGGAGACGGGGCTCCTTGCGGCCCACCCACTCCCCTCTCCCGAGTCCACTCCTTCAGCCCCTGAGACCTGGGAAGCTGGAAGGAATTTATCCTCAGGTTTTAGAGGCTTCCTTGCAGAAAGGAGAAGAAAGGGGGCCCTGCCCTGGGGAGGCAGCCTTCAGACCCAGCCTCTCCACAGGAGCACATCAGCCAGGGGACTGTGGGAGGACCCAGGGCTACATGGCTGCAGGGGCAAGTGCCGCCCACCACACAGAGGGCCCAAGATAGTCCCAGCCCATTAGGCCCACATCTGGGGTGGGGTCAGGTGGCAGGATTTTTAAAAGCAGCCAGGAGAGTCCAGTGGCATCAGATCCCTAAGAGCTGCCTCTCGCTGTGTCCTGTGTCAGGTGTCCAGGTCATCCTGGGAGGGCAGCAGGGCTGGGGAACAAGGTGTCTAACATTTGTGTATCTGCCGATCTGAGCCTCAGTTTCCCAGAGGGCTGTCTCACCATGCCTGCCTTCTCTCAGCAATGGAAAATCACAAACGCGTAGGGACTAACCTCCCCGGGTGCTCGGGGCTGGATCTGGATGGTCACTTCCGGCACGTGGATGTAGGACCACCGAATCTGGATGTCTTCTCTCTTTTCTTTCATGTGGAGCTCCAGCTATTAAAAACAAAACGAAACAAAAAAAGTGTTGCTGGGTGGCTGCTCTTTCTCTCAGATCTCAGCAATGGGTGGACGCGCAACACGAGAGCGGTGCCGTTACCTGACGATTTGGCATCCAGAAATTTCACTATGCCTGTTATCACTATTACAGGAACACGTCCCTCTATGTTAAATTATACCCTGTATGTAATATATGTCTTATTATTATCAATGTATTATTACAAAATAATGGTAGTGCTAATTTTTTAACTTATAAGAACAATAACAAGTTCTATTAAAGTCGACTTTTTTCAAAACCTAAGCTAGCACTGCTCCCATCTCTGCCCCTCTGTCCTTCCGAGCTGTGTAGATACCTGTAGTCTGGCACCTGGCTCCCCAGACGCCACTGGCCTCGTTCCACCAGGTTGGCAACAGCCCCAACCTGCTGGGAGGCCCGACCAGGGCAGTCTCTGGATACGCCACGTGGTGTGAGCGTGCACACGTGTGTTTTATGTCCCACACGTACACAGCAGCGTGGAGGCTCACAGTCTAAAACAACAGCGATGGTAACAAGAACATGGACATCCCAGGCCATGCCGTGTGCGACGTGTGTTCCTGCGACACCAGGGGGCGAGTCTGTGAGAACTGTCTTCCTGTGACTCGAAAAATCTGCCCAGCCTCACCTGCAGATGGACCGGGTTGAGCTGCACGTCATACAGCTGGTATCCCAGGCCTGCTGCCGAGGGCGCTGCGCCGACCAGGAACTGAAGGGTCTTGCCCATCACGTGACAGGCCACCACCTGCAGGAGGGACAAGGTAATGGGCAGAGCTGTACGGGACAGCAAGTGGCACCACAGAATCCTTACATCAGTGAATCCTTACATCAGTGAGGGCAGGACTTCCATTTTAAACTTGGATAAATATTCAGACCTACATCTTTCTTAATATGCAGTCATTTGAAAACTAGAAAAAATATATCCAATCCTTGCTTCCTGATGGATCTTTCTGTCCTCCCAGATCTAATTGTTCGGTTCTTTACACACATAACAAGTTTTCTTTCTTTAAAGATTGCTTTATTGTGTTTTCCCATGATGATAAATTTTAAATTCCCTAGACATTTCTATGTCATAAAGAGCAAAAACCATTAGCCAGCCACCTTCTCTCACTAAAAACGAGCTTTAAAAAGACATTAAAGATATAAATTTCAAGCAAAAAATTTAAAATTTACCCAGAACACAAGAAATTATTTCTATCTAAATAATTTTAACACATGGTTCTTCAAAGATGTGGAAGTAATTCAAAGAACATATGAAATATTAAATGACTACAAAGTGACATAGTCTTAGCAACATAGTTATAAAAAGGACTTATAGAACAAAAATTTAAAGGACAGAGGCAAGCAACCACAAAAGGGAGTAAACCAAACGACAATCCTCCTATGCCCAGAGGCACAATAGAGGGTGCTTGTTGTCACAGCGCAGAGATATCTAGTTTCTGCCTCAAGTTTCCTTACAGCAGCAGATCTTTACAAGGAGACTTCACCGATGATCCCCTGGCAACAGGCCAAGCAGGCACGGTGCTGGCCGGTTAGGGGGCCTGGTGCCAGCTGCATGGGCTGAGGGCAGCAGGGCCCACTGGGCACTAGATAACCAAGTGGGTGGATGAAGAGACTCCAGCAGGTGGCCAGTGTTTGGCCAAAGCCAATCATCAGGAGGCCAAGGGTAAGCAAAACGGATCTCCACATTCCCATGGGAACTGCTGACCCCACCATGGGGAGGGAAAAAATTCTTTAATTCTCTGGTGGGTTTATCAGAATCTAAAATACCAAGTAGAAAGATTATCAAAATAATGACTTTGCCAGGGCCTGCTGCTCCAGAGTTCAGGCCGAGGCCACCCTCTTTCCCTCTCCTGCCCTGGCTCCCCACACCCAGCTGTCCTGCGTCCAGCTGGTCCCCCTCAGCGCCCCTCGCACACACCAGGTGGGAGCCTGGTGCAGCCACTCTCAGTATCCAGGACAAGAGGCAGGAGTCACCCAGATCCAGCAGAAGATCCTTGCCTTCCCCCAGTCCCGGCAGAAAGACCGGACTCTTCATTTCCCCCCGTGTTGGTAACATCCTCAAGACATCGACCCATAGCGATCAGTTACATGCTTCACCACGTCCAGAGCGCACAGTGTCTGGGACAACTGACGGTTTGGATAAGAAATGTCACTTATTCATGTTAAATGTGCTGCAGCTCTACACAATCCTTTCTGGAGAAGCAAATTTGATGGCAGGTGAGCTACATGCTCACCACGTGGAGAAAACCAGCTCCGCTTGGTCTCCACGGGCCTTGCTCCTTTTGCCTGAACACAGGACAGCAGAACACATAACGGTGTGCAGCGCGTCCGGTGCCTTCCAGCCCCTCTGTCCTTAGCCAGGCAGACGCTACTCTGGAAACGCTGGGGCAGTGCCTTGACTCACGTAGGTGTTCCCTGGTGTCCAGGCCAGCAGGAAGCCTCTCCACCATCCCACTTTTGGAAACATGGAACTCCAAGCACTTGGTAAGAAGCAAGCAAGTGACTAAGCCCGTCAGTAAGGAAGATAAAATAAAAGGACTTGGTGCTGGGTGTGATGGCACACACCTGCAATCCCAACAACTTGGGAGGCTGAGGCAGGAGGATCACAAGTTCCAGGGCAGCCTGGGCAACTCAGCTAGGCCCTAAGCAGCTTAGTGAGACCTTGTCTCAAAAATGTTTAAAGTTTTAAAGAGGACTGGGGATGCAGCTCAGTGACAAAGTGCCCTTGGGTTCAATCCCCAGGACCAAAAACAAAACAGAAAAAAAGGACTTTAAAACTTCTAGAAAGCATAACTGGAAAGCTTGGGATGGACCTCCCCAGGCATGGCAGGAAAGTAAGTGCAGTCACCGAGGGGGACCTAGCTGGGTTGGCCAGTGTTCACAGCCCCCTGGAGTGTCCTTCCTCAACCCTATGGTTTCCCTGCCCCTAAATAAAACCAGCCAGCCAGGCCAACTTTCTGGCCTCCCTTGCTGTTCAGCTAGAAAGCTCATTGAGAAGCGACTGAACCTGCCCTGACATTTTGATACGCCCACACACAATGCTCCCATGCGCCAGGGGCTGCTGGAAGGACAGCCATTAGGGCCAAATCCTCTCCTGGGCCAGCCTCCACCTTGGCCGCCCTGAGAACAATAATGCCCCATTTGTCAAATGGATGAAGACAAAATGGAAAGGGGGTTTTAAAAATAAGTAATCTTCTTTTAGTGTATTAAGGTGTTATCTACCATGAGGACTAAATTCTCCCAACCCATACAAACAGGGTAAGCCTTCTCTGTGGGAGAGGGGTCCCGGAACTGCAAGGAGGCATCGCAACGTGCAGGTTCAGGATCCTCCAATGGTTAGCCTCCCTGGGGGCCATAGTGTCTAGGGCTGACATCTGCTTTGATGCCTGTACACAGAGACCCCCTTTTCATTCCATGGCTCTGTCCCCCAACACAGCAACGCTCCTGAGAATCCCTTCTTATTCTTCTGGTCAGCTCCCCGGGGAGCCCCAATTATGTGCCACTATTTAAACACTGCTTTCAAGTCCTCACTTGGGTTTTAAGTATCTCCTTTGGAAAGAGTCTGATACTAGTATTGGATTTTTAAAAAGTTAAATAGAAGCAATGTCCGGTATCTGCAGTCGCAACATAGGACGTCTCCAGGAAGGACAGTGAATCCACCTGCCCCACAGCAGAGCTCCCCAAAGCCAACATGTGCCTTCCAGGGAATACACTCCTCAGAAACAGTCACCCACAGACTTGCTCTAGTCTTGAGATTATTTTGCCAAATTAAACAAAGAAGTTCTCAATTATCTACACCACTTCAAATCAACAGAAGGTTGAACTATGTACTCTAAGTAAATGCCTCTCTGCGAGGTACGGAGGGCAGGCTGCACGTGGTGTGGCGAGGGGGGCAAGGTGGAGAGCCTCCAAGGGCGCTGAGTGGTGGCAAGGGAGGTTTGGGTCCGCAGAGGACTGCTGCACCCCAGGGAGCCCCATCAGATGGGGAGGGTCACTGGCTCCAGGTCTTTTGTGACCCTTGCCAGCAGAGGCAGAGGGCAGCATTCATGCATCCTTCTGTCCTCTCTCCTGCTGCAAGACCTTAGACTCCAGTGCCACATACATATGCCAATGGCTCTTATCTGGGAACCGTATCCCCCCATTTACACTGGAGCCAGAAAGCCCCAGGCCGAGATGCTTCCAGGTTTTGCTATTGGTTGCCAACAGGAAAGCTCCCCTATCTCCAGATCCCAGTGTTCTCTTTCACTTTCCTTTCCAATTAAGCTTCAGTAGAGTGGCCTCAGCTCTTTCCCTTGGAACAGTCTAGGGAACTGGAGATAATTTAATGACTTCTACAATGAAACTATCAATGCAGCTGATGCAATGCATCTTAAAGTTTTATGCTATTGAATATTTTTCACCTTTTTGTTTGTTTGGTACTAGGGATTGAACCCAGGGGCACTGTACTATTGAATCATATCCTCAGCCCTTTTTATGTTTTATTTGGAGACAGGGTCTTGCTAAGTGGTTCAGGGCTTTGCTAAATTGCTGAGGCTGGCTTTTAACTTGCCATCCTCCTGCCTCAGCCTCCAGAACCCTTGGGATCACAGGTGTGTGACACTGTGCCCAGCTGAATATTTTTCACTTGAATCACACTACATAAGGAAAGAATCCCCAAATAAAGTGATTCACCAATCATTTTTTTTTTTTTTTTTTTTTTTTTTGGTACTGGGGATTGAACTCAGGGGTACTCGACCACTGAGCCACATCCCCAGACCTATTTTGTGTTTTATGTAGAGACAGGGTCTCACTGAGTTGCTTAGCACCTCACCATTGCTGAGGCTGGCTTTGAACTCATGATTCTCCTGTCTCAGCCTCCCTAAGTGCTGGGATTACA
>PVHX01001024.1:0-193317 GCA_004024805.1 Geosciurus inauris | reverse complement strand
CACCAATCATTCATAGCTGCTAAGCAGCTCTGCAATCTCTTCTCATCCCTGTAAATATTCTCGAAGACAGTATGAGTTAGATTAAAAAAAAAATTAGTTCCACTTTGGAACAGAGACTCTTCAACTTAAAAAATAAAGTCCATTAGAGCTAAATATTATTAGGATGTCTACTTTAACCCTGTTTGCCCACTAAATCACAATATATAGCTGAAGATGTATTTTGTAACAAACTTTCCCAGAGGGTGGAGATAAAAAGTATGGGGACCAAGATGGCAGTCAACCCCAAGGCGTGCTGGGTGGACGGGCATGCCTGGACCACACAGGGCACCCTGTTTCAGCAGTGCCCCCCATCCCTTCTATGTTGGGACACTTTACAATGAACACAGAGGCTGTTCAGCAACACCATGCTCTGTACAAGAGGTACTGAGAACACTCACCATGGCTCAAGGTGGGCAACCCAAGGCATAAAGATATGCTCAAGAAATGCTGTTCTCCTTCATCAGCTTTATATGAAAGGAGGTTTGCTTCCAAAGGAAGGGTGGGAGAGAACTCATGGGGGATGGCTGGAATTAGTGCTTCTTCTCTGGGGCCAGGTTGCTATGTCACATCCACCCCCAATGCACACCGCACCTGTGTCCACAAGGGTCCTTTCACCCTGTCTCCTCTCAAAGTCAGGCTGTCCCAGAGGGCTAACTTGGCTCAAAGTTCCATACCCAGCCACCCAGACAGCAGTGGCCTGGGGACAGGCGATACTCCCACTGGGGTGGCACCCATGCTGGAGCTCTAAGGGCAAGTCTTCTCATAAGGAACCTCATCACCCGCCCTCAGAAAGATCCAAGCTCAAAATAATTTCACAACTTCTTAGCATTTTGGCATGAATGCCAGGTTAATGGAGCACCTGGACTTTCAAGTCACACAAAGCAAAAGAGAAACAGGGTCAGCTAAGCTTCCTGTCTGCACCCAGGGAGTCAAGCAGGAACAGTTCCAAGTGTTCTGCCCTTGTGAACCCACAAGGGATGGAAACCCAGGAGACCTCAGGCGGGTTCACACATGACAGTTAGGAGGTCCAGGGTCCACATGATATGCCATATTTACCCAGTATCGCCTGGGTTTCCTCAGTCTACAAAGCGGGCAGGATTCTGGGGGAAATTCCACAGGTTTGAACCCGCCTGTTGGTTGCTGTGGTTTCACATAAACAGAGGCTGGGAGTGCCAGTCTTTCATGGTGGACCAGGTGTGAGAACGAGCTCAAGTGAACCCACAGTAGTGAAAATGTGGAAAACACTGCCTGCCTCTCTGTTCCAGATGTGCGCTGGGCTGTGACTCCAGCCTCTGTACCTCAGCCAAGTGACTTGCCCTCTGCCTCAGCTTCCCCTGCGCACCACGAGCAGGGTTCCTCTTCTGGCAAAGGAGCATCATGAGCCTGGAGCAGAACACGCACAGGCCCTTGCCAGGCTCTGCTCACCCTAAGCCATCACAGCCGAGCTGCAGCAGGACGCTGGGGTACTGCATAGACACGTGCTCCTGAGCCTGCACAGTCCTGCCAGGGAGGGAGTCACACAGGTGGACACAGACGCCGTGGCCCACAGCAAGAAGTGAGTGCCCACCGCAAGCCAGACCCAGCAGTGTCCCAGCTGGGCCCTTCTACAGGCTGGATGGGTTATAACTTTGGTTTAGAACTTGAACCTGAGTTGACCCTTGTGGCATTAGGAGCCTCTGTTTACTCGGAAATGGCACCAAAACAGAGACAATTAAAGCTTTTCATGGAGAAAGGCAACAGCGCCTGCAATGCTGAGGGGGTCACAGCGCAAGCCCAACTTGTGCTGGCAAGTTTTCCAAACACAGGAACATTCAGACACACGCCATACTTCCTATGGAAGAGCAACTGTGGGGAGCAGCTTACAGCAGCGCGACCTGCCCACCCTGGGCCGTGTTCCCTGACTCTGTCACGGTGGGCTTCCACACAGAGCCCAGCGTGAATCTCCACACTCATGTGGCAAGGACCAAGGCACACCCTGTGGGGAGGGGGTGGCTCCAAGTCACTAGAGATAAGGAAACGGAGGCTTCCATCTTCTGGGTGGAACATTCTAGAGCAGACCTCTCCCAGAACGTGGGGAAAGAGGCTGTACAGAGGAACTTGTTCTTGTGTAAGAGCGTAATTAAAATCTGGGAGAAACGTATCCAGTGCGTGTTGAGACAGGTAGACGCTGCGGCGAGCGAGCGCCCCTGGGAAGAGGCGCACAGGCCCGTCTGCAGTGCAGTTGTCCCACCAGGAAGGCCTCTCCTGCTAGCAGCCTCCTGCAGCCTGCCATGGCTCACGCCGCACACAGCAGGACAGGCCTCACCCTGTGAGGCACGGGGTTCTTTAGCAAGATGCCACAACCTTGCAGGACTTGCTGCAGTGAAGCAGGGTTTGATCTTTGTCCCTGGGTCCAGGCACAGAGCTCCTAAAACCCTTAATGCCTTCTGAATCTCAGGAGCGATAAGAGCGTCTGTTGGGGGGCTAGGAATGTAGCTCAGCTGGTAGAGTGCTTGCCTTGCATGCACAAGGCCCTGGGTTTAAGCCCCAGCACCACACACACACACACACACACACACACACACACAAGAGTGTCTATTGTATGCTAATGAGCAAGTGGTGGCTGAGCCACTTCAGCGTGAGGAATGGTCAACAGAGAGACCAAGGCCTGGTCCCCACCTCCTAGAGGGGAGAGGGCTGGAGATCTAGGTCGATGGCCAAGTGACCAATAATTGATCATGTCGGTGCTATGAAGCCTCTGTAAAGTCCCCTAAATGATTTAATGATGGCTCAGGAGCCGCTGAGGTGTGAACACAGAAGTGCTGGAGGGAGCCAGGGGACAGGGAGCTCCTTTGCTGCATCTTTAGTATAAGCTGAAAGCAGCGAGTAAACTGTTGCTGAGTTCTGGGCCTTTCTAACAAGCTAGCAAGCAAGGAGAAGGTGTAAGAACCCCAGATTTGCAGCTGGTCAGTCAGAAGGGCAGCTGGCAACCTAGAATTTGAGACTGGGGTTTGAGTGAGACAGGCCTGGGGTCTGAGCCTGCAACCCGTGGGTCAGGATACAAGTCATTGCAAGACTTCCAGGTGGTGCTAGAGACTTGGAGAATCGGTTGGTGTGAGGAAAAAACCACATCTGATGTCAAAAGTACAGGTGAGGCAGGGCATGGACCGTACCCTGGCGACTGCTCCTGTGGGAAGGCTTGGCCTGCTCCAAGGCACGCAAACCCCACTCTGCATAGGGGAGGAGCCGGATATCTGCAAAGGTGATTACTTTGACACATTATAGTCTTCAAGGAATTTAGGAGAACTGTCCAGGGCCAGGCCTGGTCTCCAAGGCTAGCAGGGACTCCTGACAGTCAGTCAGGCACAGGTCACATTGGAGCAGCAGCTCAGGTGGCCAGTCCTCATTCTTATCCAACTGATGGAAGAGAGTGTCACAGACTCCTGACTCAATGCCAGCCCCAGTGCTCCACCAAGGCTGGGGGAGAGGCAGCTCCGGCTATGGAGGAAGGCAGAGGGGAGGGCAAGGGTAAGAAGCTCTCTTGGAGTCAAGTCTGGGCTCTTTCAGACCTTCTACTTGTGGTCCTTGAGTTCTGAACAGTTTTTCATTCCTAAGAATCATGCACAGCAGGGACAATGTGTGACATGCTGACGTTGACCCTGATATGAACTTGGAGCCCATGGGTGCAGTTCAGAGGCCACCACCGCAGGCTCCCCCTGCCCTGGGAGTTTGCATGCTAGACCAGCAGGCCCGGAACAATATCAGAAAGAGGGCTCAGTGTCTTACCATCATCCTGAGTCATGCCCACCTGGGTCACATTGCAAGAGAAGTTCTAAGCTGCTCAGTTTCCAAAATGGGAGTATCATGTTTGGCAGGCTTGTCCAGCAAGGGAAAAGATCACTTGAGGAACCCAAGGCCCCAAAGGGGTCCTGCTCCCAACTTACCCTCCCAGGAGCCAGGCAGACCCACAGGCCCACTGGCAGGTGAGCACGGGATGCAGGCTGCCCGGCCTTTCTGTGGGGCTCTGAGACCAGCTGGCTGGCCCCTCCCACACTGTGTGTGGCCAGGGGAGGGTCGGGTCTGCGAGCTGGCTGGCTGGTCATGACACCGCGGAGGGCAGCCTGGCCACAGCCATGAAGAGGCAAACAAGGGTCATTTCCTCATTTGGCTGAAAAAAGTTAGAAGTCAAGAACTATGGAGAACTATAAAATAATGTTTCTGTTCTTCATGGATGTGCCTTTTCCATGTCTCTCTGGCAGGTGGTCGGCTTCCAGGACACTGTGGACAGCTCCACGCACTGGGCAGGGGCAGAACAAGGGTGAGCAAGCACAGAGGAGGGGCAAGACAGCCTGTGTCTGCACACTTTTATGCTGCTTTTAACCTTTCCACGGGCATGTGCGATTTCCTAAATTATATGAAAACAACAGTTTAACCAACCACTCGCTAAGGCCGCTCTCCTGGCAAGGTATCAAGACCCTTAAAAATGCGTACGCTGTTTCCCACGTGCTCCTAGGAATGAGGAGGAAATGAACACACAAGTGAAACGTCCAGGGGCAGGTGAAGCCACCAGGATTGGTGAGCACTCACACACTTGGCACTGTTCCAAGTGCTCGATTCAGATTACTCTGCTCCTTCCCCACGTCCAGTCTAGGGGAAGACTGTTTATAGATGGGGGCCACAAGGAGAGGACAGCAGGAAAACACAGCTCAGCCCAGACCAGGTCCTTGGGGTCCCGCTCCCACCCCTCACAGCATAGGCCCTACTTAACACTAAGAAGGCTGGAAAGAATTTTAAAACATAGCGGGAAACAAAATAAATAAATACAGCAAATTGTAGGAAAAATTAATAGATGTAAGACAAAAAGATGAGAAATGCACACCAACATGTGAATCAGAAGAATGACTCAGAGTTCAGGAGACGTACTTGTGTGTGCATACGTGTGGGGGGACTGGGGACCGAACCCAGAGCTGCTCTACCACTGGGCTACTTCCCAACCCTTTTTCTTTTTTAAAAAATATTTTTATTAGTTGTTGATGGACTTTTATTTTATTCATTTATTTATATGTGGTGCTGAGAATCAAACCCAGTGCCTGACATATGCTAGGCAAGTGCTCTACCACTGAGCCACAACCCCAGCCCTTATTTTTTCTTTTGAGACAGGGCTTCTCAAAGTTGTTAAGGTGGCCTTGAACCTGTGAACCTCCTGCCTCACTCCAGTCACTGGGATTACGGGTGTGTGCCACTGTGCCCAACTATATATGTATTTTTAATATGCTTCTGTGTTTTCTACAACAAATTCGTATTGGCTTTGTAAAAATGGAATTTCTCTGAGGCAGAGTGGCTCCCTGCTGCAGCCTGTGGTCTTGCTGCCAGAGCCCAGGGGTGCCTGCACCCTGTGCATGCCTGTCCATTCCTGGGGAAGCCTGAGCCCCACCACCTTGGAATGGAGGACATGGGATAGGCTTGGTAAACCACAGCTCAGCTAAAGGAAAGGTAAACAACTTTCAAAAAAGCTCAAGTGAGGCCAGACGCAGTGATGCACACCTGTAATCCCAGCACTTAGGGAGGCTGAGACAGGAGAATCGCAAGTTCAAGGCCAGCCATACCAATGGCGAGGCGCTAAGCAACTCAGTGAGACCCTGTCTCTACATAAAACACAAAATAGGGCTGGGGATGTGGCTCAGTGGTCCATTACTCCTGAGATCAATCTCCGGTACCAAAAAAAAAAAAAAACAACTCAAGTGAAAGAGTCAAACCTTTAAGAAAAGTTTATGCACTTCTATGTTGGATTTCTTTTAATGTGGTAAATGACATATAACGAAAATGAGCCCTCTTTTTCTAAGTACACAGTTCAACAGTGTTAAATACAGTCACATGGTTGCCCAACCATCCACCCCCAGAACTTTCCATCTTCCCCAACCAGAACTGTCCCCGTTATCAGAGAGGGATGTCCCGCCCCTACCCAGCCTGCGCAGGGAAATTCCTTGTCTGTCTCTGCACATTTGACCCTGGGACTCCAAGTGGAACCATGGCGTTGGTCCCTGTATGGCTGGCAGGCTTCGCCAGCACGATATCCTTGAAGCACATCCATGCTGTAGCATGTGCCAGATGCCCTTCCTTCCCAAGGTTGAGCAGTTTGTTGTCTACACACACCACATTTTATCTACACTCATCCAACCTGGGCTGCCTCTGCTTTTAGCTATGGTGAGTAATGCTCTTCTGAACACAGATGCACCGACACTGCATGGCGTTCAGCGCACGCGTCTGTGGTCGTTATTAACAGGAATGCAGTTCATCACTCTCTCTAAGGCTGCTTTTCTGGCAATATGAAGACCTTTAAAACCAGTGTGCTGAGATGTTCACACCTCTGCCCCCGCCTCCACCCTCCAGGCCAGCACTGCATACTCTGCTCCTCTCTTACCAAATAGAAACTGCCTAGCCACAGAGATTCAGTGACATCTTCCATAACAGGTGCTTGGTGCTCCCCATCCTGGGAGGCACTTCTCAAGCAGGGTCAGGCCCTCGGTTCCTGGGCCCACCCTATAAAATGGGCCTGGGGCCATCTGTTGCCAGGTCCTTGCTAGCCCTGTGGGCTGTGCCAGTCTCAGTATCCTGCACTGTTGCCATGAGCTTTCTCCTTTATCTTCCAGAAACTTCCAACACTCATTGAGGGGATTCACAGCTGCATGACTCCAGTATTGGCAAAGGTCTGCAGGAAAGAGAACTCTCCTGTGTGGTCAGAGTGGAGGAAGCTGGGACAGCACCCTAGTCACCAACTCAGGAGTGTTTGGTCACGCTTCCACACACACACCTCTAGCCCAGCGAGGCCACGCACACTCCCAGGACACCTTGATTCGGGGAGTAAACAGGGGCACTCACTATAGCATCCACACTTGCGCTCGTGACAGAGAAGACAACCTGCAGTGGATAACTACCCAGCAACATGCAGGGGATAGGCACATTCTGGTCACCCAGAACCCTAAGCTGTACTTAAGGCCAAACCAGAGCTACAGAAATCACATGGATGAACCTCAGAACCACCGTGTTACCTAAAGAACAAGCTTGGGCACATAAAATGATAAACATTAAATGAACCATCTTCCACTGTGACGGGGACACAGCAGGTAGGGTTTGAGACCAGCAGTGCTTTCCTCCTCCACCTGGGGTTACCCAGGGGTCCCCTCTTCCCTGACTGCTACGTGACCCACATGCGTGTAACAAGAAAGCAAGATGCAGACACATCCAGAGACATTTCCTGGCACCTCAAGAGCACACACAGGCGAGGCCCATTCATGAGGCTGGGAAGAAGAGCAGCCGGCTTCAGAGGCATGGGCACGGCTGGGCAGCAAGGCCAGGGACAGAGGGCAGGACAGCGCATTAGCCAATCACTTAAAAATACACTCTTTCACATACAAATACAAGGCTAGGAAAGTTATGACCAAGTAATCCTGCTGTCTTTCCTGTTCCCCTCCCCTCCTTTGCTTCTCTTTGTCTGGTCCAGTCTCTTTCTATCGTTCCCTCCCTGGCATTTGTATACATGACCAGGGTGACTCCACATCATGTGCGACCACAAGAGTGGGAACTAATAGGATACCTCATACTTTGTATGTATCTTCTGCCAAAATACATTCTACTGTCATGTATGACTAAGGATAAAAAAACACAACACATTTTCTCTGCACACGTATGGGAAATGCAGGTGAGGGTCATGGTTATTAGAACACAGCGGGTCCTTCCCCTCCCACAGTGAGACCAGACCCTCCTGTCCTGGTGCAGTGACGCCAGAAATCTGCAATGGGTGGTGACAGAGACACTACTTTCTCCATCTAGGGCAGGTCTTTGGATTTGGGAGTTCTTTTGAATACCTGGCAAATAAGACACTTTCAATAATGGGGGAAATTCTGAGCCCAGGGGTAAAAAATGGATATAATGATATTATTAATAATCATAGTAATAGTAGAACAGACACAGGGTATGTCCTATAGTGAAGAGGAAGTTTCTAGGACTTGTCCCAGAAGCTTCCTTAGAATCTATGGTATCTGATCAGTTTAATCACTATATTAAGTATGTATATTGGCTTTCTTGAGATAAAACACAACCCACCTGTCTAAGCTGCGCGGTGCACGGCTTCCAGTGTGCCCACAGCGGAGCAGCTATTGCTGCCACCACTCCCAGGGCATGGTCACCCCAACAAGGAGCCCTGCACCTTCCGGCAGTCACTCTCCACCGGAGGACCTCACCCAGCTTCCAGCAACCACACTCCCCTTTCTGTGTCCGTGGATTCACCTATTCTGGACATTTTGTAGAAACGAAATCATACAGTGTGTGGCCTTTTGCGTGTGGCTTCTTTTTTAGGTAAATGAATTTTGTCGGTCTGGTTTCCATTGGTGCTTTATAACCACATGCAAATGGAGGGACCCTTCGCTACATCCTGTGCGGCTTCTTTTATGCGCATTTCCAAGGTGCACCACAGCTTGTCAGCACATCATTCCCTTTTAAGGCCAAAACATTCCCTTCAACCAGGGACCACATTTGTTTATCCATTCATTCACTGATGGCCCAGACCTCTTTTCTTCCACCCCAGCACAGGAGTTCTGCATTTGCAATGATTCTAAAACAAAAATGCACTCTCCCAGGCACCGCTTTAGCTTTCCCCTTTCCTGTAGGGAACAGCCGGGCAGTGACTGCACCCAGCTCACCTTCTCCTGGGCAGACTGGACCATGGTGGAGACTTCTCCAACTGCCAGCTCCTGGAGCTGCGGCCGTGGGTCCTGCTGGAAGGACAGCTGCAGAGGGCCCTGCAAGAGAGAAGCAGCGTGAGGAGGAGCATGTGCAGGAGGGCCCTGGCCCCTTAGAAATTATGTGTTTGTTGTAAAGTTCTACAAATTTAGGGAAATACACCCGGGCACAACAGCGATGGTTCAGTAGCTCACACACCTAAGGCTCTGCCATGGCGTATCGCCATCAGCACTCTGCAGCCAGGATCCCGAGGAGGGAAGGAAGGGAAAGGAGGGAAGAGGACACACCCCAGGCTGAGGCAGTAAAGACGGCAAAGGTTCTCAGGATACGAAGGCTCACTGTGGAAGGGAGGACCGCGGGCTCCTTGAGCATCCCACAGGCCTGGCAGGCTACTGCCCCAGGACACTGGCCAAAGGAGCCACTGCTGCCTGCGGCACAGGTGCCCACGCTCCTCTCCCACTGCCTGGGCAGCGGGCAGGTAGGCATCCCAGGGACCAGCCAGCCTGTGGCATCAGGGAGGGCACACGAGACTCCTGCACTAGAGCCAGCCTGGTGGCTGTCCTCAGTCCCTGTTTCACAGTCCTCCAGAGCTGCCAGGCTCCTGCCCCTCTGGCCTCACGATTCAACTCTGCCTTTGGCTCTGTGTGCTTTCCAGTATCCTTGCAGTAAACTCATCCACAGCTTACTTAAGTCAGCTCGTGTCCACTTTGGTTTTTGCAATTTAAAATGCCCCAAATGAGAGATGTACAATTAAACTAATATGACCACAAAGCAGCAAGATTGATGCTTTACCTAAGAGCGGTTTAGGACTTGGATAGCCAACCAAGCCTTGTCCCTTTAAAAACAAGCTCTTGAGAGGCTGGCGTGCATGCCCACAGTACGACCCTGGATGCAGTCTTCTTTAACTCTTCCTGACATGCTGCAGAAAGCGCGTCATACTTAACTAAGTTCGGACTGGGTGGTTAAAAAGCGCAGCCCACAGCTTCCTCTGCATCTACTTCGGAGACTCCATCATGCTGAATCAGCGCCAACTGCGAGGCTTGGCCAAGGGTGGGTCAGAGCTGCTCTGGCAAGTGCAGCGCAGATAAGCTAGCACTGGAGTGAGCCTGCTGCCGTTTCCTAAGAATTCCCAGTGATAGAACAAACCTACAGGCACAGATCATTTTAATTTACATTCAATTTAGTTTCTAACCTCACCCTGTTCCAGCAACATCTACCTCACCCCCCAAAATCATCAGGGGATAATTAAATCTACTTCTTAAGAAGGATGAAATCATGCTTTTGGGCCGTTCTGCTGGCACTGTCCATGGCTGGGGCTTGTTTGGGTGGGAGCTGCTGGCCTGGGGCACCATGAAGTTGGTGGCAACGCTGCACAGACGCCTGTGCCAGGCAGGGCACTGTTAGCAGGAGGCATCCAGCTGCTGGACTCAGCAAGCGATACAGTGTACCTTCTGCAGCAGCCTGAAGACACCGCCCACCGCCAGGTGCAGACTCAGAATCTGGCACACATGGCCGGTAGATGTCCCTCCTACCTGTGGTACCTTCAGGGGTTAAAACCTTGAGAAGATTTTTCTGGGAAACTTGATATTAAGTGACATTCTCACAAAGGAAATGAATTATTAACCTAAACTAAGGACAGGGAGATTGCCTTTTTTTTCCTAGTTGGCCTGTCCCTGGCAGTGCAGGAGCAGCTCTCGCACCCGCACCCCTCTGCTGTTCTGTCCAGGCGGAGGCTGTGCCCACTCCACACTCCATGCTGCTTAAACCGAAGGAGGACTTTACACCCCATGGCAAAGGACACACACAGAGCTGCCAGGAAAACACTGACCCTGTCCCTGCAGACATTAGAACACCACAGAACCCCTGGACTGGGAACTGCAGTTCTGGGACAGAGAGCAAACAAATGGGTCAGGGGACTGCAACGAACCCCCCACGTAGGCCAAGTGCATGCGAAACTTAGTACTGGCACAGCATTCCTGATCCCACAGTCCTCAAATCTGAAACCCTCCAAAATTTGAAACATTTAAAGTACTGATATGATACCGCAGGTGGAAAATTCCATTCCATGAAACCTTGTTGCACAAAATTATTTAAAATACTGTGTGAAGTTACCTTTAGTCTATGTGTATAATGTGTACATGAAACAAATGAACTTTGTGTTTAGACTTGGGTCCCATCCCCAAGACACTTCATGTGTGTGCAAATATTTCAAAACCTGAAAATATTCCAAATCCAAAATACTTCTGGTCCCAAGCATGTCAGGTAAGGCATATTTACCTGTAAATGGAAAGAGTGGCATCCCACACCTTGGGGTAAAGGTGGGTTTTTAAAAAATCTGGATGTGGGGCAGCAATTCAGAGACTGCTTCACATGTGCACCAGAGTAAGAGGCAAGACGCATCAGAGGCTGCAGGCACAAGGCACCTCACTCTTGGGGAAGGAATTGAAAATGAGAAAAGGCGAGAGCTAAGAGGAAGGGGAGTCCAAGGGATCAGTATACATGCAGGCTTGGAAGAAAATACAAGTAGGAAAACACAAGAATAGTGATGTGTATGCCTGCATGTTGGCATATCCACGTGGCCCCGGCTCTGCCCACTGAGAGGGTCTGGAAGCCATAGGAGCCACACAGCAGGCAGCACACCCAGAGCCAGAACTTGGATTCCAAACACCATCCAACAAGTGGAACCTCTAGGCTGCTGGAGAAGTGCATGGATGCAGGACCCAGGGAGATGAAAACACAAGGGAAGCCTTAAAATGGAAAAAAACCTGTAGAACCAGGAAGCAAGGAAATGGGAGGTGGGGGGTGAGCATGATGGAAGAACACAGTGGCTGGAGAAGCTCCCAATGGCCCAAACGAGAATGATTTAAGTGGCAAAATCTGTAGCCACAGTATTGGATCATGACCCCGAGAACAAAACAAACACCGAGAGTGATGGGCAGAGCCAGCTAAGTACAGAGGGAGAAGCAGCAGTCTTGCTTGGGGTACTGCGCCAATTGCAAGGGTAGAAGGAAAGAGGGAAGCAGAAAACTACCGTTAGGTAGGCTCCAGCTACACATCTGCCGCAGAGAAGGTGCACAAGCAAGGCTAAACTCAGACAGGAAATGTCTGAAGAGCAGCGTGATTTGTATAGCCTCCAAGTATCTCCCCAAGAATATGTGTGATAACACAGGGAAGGGAGAGGCACCATTAGGTCCAAGAGGAGAACCCTGCCAGAAGCCACCTTACCAGAGGGACCAAGTCTGATATTCCTGGTGACGAGTCACACCAGCATGAGAGTCCCCCAATACAGTGAATGAAGGCGGACACTGTTCTGAGTTTGGGTAACCATGGTGCACATGGGAAAATGCCAGATAAACCGAGGCACATTGTGCAAAGTAATGACAGGTGTTCTTCAGTGTCACCAAGGTTGAGAGAAACAAGGGGAGGTGGAAGCACCCTTACAGGCCGCAAGAGACTGAGCAGCAGCAACTGAATGTCACTTGGGCCTGAGGGACCTCAGAACAGTAAAAGGATGTGGAGAGAAAACCTGGGAAATTCAAATACGGTTTCCAGTTTCAGTTATTAAAGGTGCTGGGGGATGTTAACTTGGGTGCTCTTACATCATTTCATTGTTATTAATTATCGTAACAGTGTATGGAGGCTAACTTCTGGTACTACTACAATGTTCACTGTGTTACAAACGATAGCAACTTTGTACCAATGTTAATTCTTGGCTGGGAACATTGTGTTGCTATTACCTAAGGCTGGGGAAGGAATATATGGACTCTTTCTGAATAATTTTTTTTCAAATTTTTCTGCAAATCTAAAAGCAATTCAAAATAAAAAGGTCAAAAAAGGAGGCTTTACAAAAGAGCTGCCCACCTTTATCAACTGATCATATCCCAGGCATTTTGCCAAGTGCCTCCATAGAACTCATCTCATCTCTATGGGAGTGGATTGTTTTCTGGATAAAACTCCAAATCACCCCCTTCTACAGATGCTGCACAGAGAGGCTGGGGCTGGCCCAGGATCACACAGCTGCCACGTGTGGAACTGGAGCTCAGGGCCTGGTGGCCCACCGCAGCACTGCCGCGCACAGATCCTCAGGCAGCCAGCGGTGGGCCTTGCAGACTGCAGTGCAAGTTAGCTTTGGCTGAATTTGGTTGGCACTGGCCCTACACCCACTCCTGGACTCCTGCCTTGTTGGGAGTATGGGTAAGGGCACAGAGCAACGGAACTGGCGCCTGGCCTCCACGATCTGCAAAGTCACGGCAGCCTCCTTTAATGTTGATTCTTCAGGAGTGGAAAACAAAGCCCATTAAACAGTGTGTTCCCACCAGGCTGGCCAGCTCCCAAGCCAGCAGCCCATCCAGATGGCACGGCGCGCACAGCCACTGTGTCTCTCCCTGCGTCGGGCCAGCCGTGCACCCCGCTGATGGCTGGGGTCTCTCTCTAGCAGAGTTAGCAGGGCCCCAGGTCCAGCTCTGCCAGGACAAACCCATCTCTACCCAGCTCACCATGCGGGGAGCTGAAGAGGACACAAGTGCCACCAAGTGCCAACCAAGGGCAAGCATAGGTGCCCAGATGGGGAGGAGGTGGCATCTGTGCAGAATAAGATTCCCGCACCTCTGAGCTGAGATCTGAAAGATTTAGAAAAGGCAAGTGAGGAGAAAGGAGAAGCTCATTCCAAGGAATTATGGAGTGACCTGTTGAAGGTCTGTATGGGAAAAGAACCCGGTTGTCTGAGCTACAGAAGGGAAAGCCCGGCAGGAGCCGCCACGGAGGGCACAGAGTCAGCAGCCACACACAGACTGTTTTCCTTCTATTGGCTGAGGGAAGGGCAGGCCCAGGGCCCTTACCCTGAGTGGCCAGTACACTCCTCCCAATGGATTTCTGCCCTGTGGCCACCACTGCTGGTCAAGGAGTTTGGGTTTTTATAAGCACAACTGGAAGGTCATTATATGACGGGAAGGCTCTGCAGGTTGTGGCCACTTTGTTTACTAAGCTGCAGAAGCTCCCGTGGACATCAGCACTATTCATAGGATGTTCCAAGTTCACAGAGCATCTGCTTTTCACAAAGAATGCAAACCGTCCGATTGTCTTGGTCATCTGCGTTTAGAGCATTCCTCTGAAAAATCCTGGGCTGAAGGACTAAAGAAAGCACAAGCTTTAGGGACTCTCCTAATACAGGGCCACTGCCAGTTAGGAGAAGGGGGTACAACAAGGCAAGCCCACGGCACCAGTGACAGAACACAACTCTTGCTGCTACGGACACATGGACCCAGGAGCATCAGCCCCAGGAGGAAGCTCGGGGAAGCCATTGTGGGGCCACCTGTCACAAGCACGTTGTCTTCCAGAGCCAGAGAGGCTGGACACAGCAACGTCATGGTTCGCAGGGGCTGGGCTTGGAGCGCACTGCTGTAGCTGCTTGTTATCATGAATCATCCGCAAGTGTTGGTGTAGAGGCAGGTGAGCACCAGGGGAAACCTGCACGGTTGCCTTGGATGATACAATACTAGTCCTCAGCCCTGGGCATCCTGAGCCAGGAAAGAGCCCCTTCTGAGATGGGTTCTTCCTGGTGAAGTGAGCTCGGGTCAGTGGCCACTGGCTTGCCACACTAGATGGAGAGATGCGAGAAGCAACACCACAGCCACCACCTGGAGTGCTGCAGGCTGAAGGGGACAGACCGATGGCTGGCTTAGGGACAGGTGTGTATCTAGCAGCTTCTCAATGGCAATTCTCAGCCCATGGGAAGCACCTTGAGGACCTTGTGAAAAATACAGTATGCTTCCCACACTTGTGCCCTCAGCGTGGGAACCGAGTGGGACCACAGGTTCTCTGGGTGATTCTCCTGTATCCCCACACACCGGGTAATGATGACGAGCTGGCAAACCAGCGGTGGCTTCTTCTCCTGTGTCCAACTCTCTACTCCACATAATGACGACCATTTCTGGAATGAGGGTCAAAATCCGGGGTCCCCTCTGATACAGGAATCTGACCTGCTTTGGCCACTGTTCATCAGAGCACAAAGCAGACTCCACAAGCCATTGCTCAACCCTGGATCCCAGGAGACACCAGCCCCATGTTTCAGGATGAGACATTAAACAACCATACCCTTTAGCCTACTGGACCTCATTCAAAGAAAACATTAGGGTCTGAAGTTGAATTTGGTTCCCACAGGGGAACATGGCTGCAGCCGAAAATGGACCATGGAGAGGCCAGCCTGGCTCTAGGTGGTCCTCAGCAGCTCCTCCAGCTCACCCGCCTCGGTACTGATTCCAAGAGGGATGAGGCTCCGTGGAGAAAAGCTTGTTTCCTTCCCATCTTGAAATACAAAGCTGGGGTGAAACTTGGAACGGGAGGGTTAGAAAACTGCCCTTGGATAGAAAATTCTACTTTCCATGGAATGTGCTGGATCTTACCAAGTTATTACCAGCATCTCTCCATTCTGCAAGTGACAGTCCAAGAGCTGGTCTCTCCCCTGGCTGGGACAGAGTGATAGCAGGACTGGGAGGGGGGCTAAGCTGTGGCCCTCTGGCCAGCCAGGCCAGTGGGGAGCAAGGGCGGGCTGGGAGTGCCAGCCCTAATCGGGGATTAGCGGCAGTCCGGGTGGGGGAGGGCAGTGAGGAACTCCTATAGGCATGGCCATTTGGGTCAGGGCACCCACCAGCACTAACACCAGCACCTGCTCACCCACACTGTCACTACTGTCACAACAGTGATGGCCCAGGACACTGGGAGGGTTACAATTCAGTAGCAGGGAGTCAGTTGCCAGGATCCTAACTGCCTGCAAACCCTTCATTTGAATCCAAATCAAGCACCAGCTCCCAGGCACTAGCTCAGGGAGTGACACTACAGATTGGTCCATGCAAAATGCCACAGGAGACTGGGCTACTTTGAGCTCCATCCCAGTAATGACTGCTGCTTCCATCAGGGTCACTGGTGTGGAAGCTTGCAGCGTGGGGCCAAGAGCAGAGAGGACAGACGGAGAAATGCAAACAGGCCAAATCTCCTTCCTCCCTGAACACAACGCCCCTGCTCACACGTGAAGACTCCGGGAATTCAGGTGTGAGGTTTTCATCCAAACCCCTCAGATCTTTCCTTGGAGAGTCTTAGGCTTGTTTGACCAACCCAAGACCAATGCCAGATCAGGGCCTTCCTCCTCTCTCTGTTGACACTGCAGCACAAGGTGACCTGGAAGCTTTGCACCTAAAGGAGCATACTCCTGGAAGCCAAGCAAGAAAGGACAGAAAATGAAGCAGACATCCCTAACTGGCAGAAGGCAGGGCCTCTGGCTCTGGGCCTGAAACTCTGCAGGAGTCCCAGTGTCCTACAGATCACTCACCCAACATCGCTTGTGCTCCAGAGGACGGGAACATGACGTGCACAGGCCCAGGCCACCAACCTGAAGGGGACTCGGCACCAGAACAGGAATGTGACCAAGTTAGTCAAAGTTTTGTGACCTGTGTTTAGTTTTGGGCATGAGGACATAGGGCCTGAGGGCTGATGCAGGTAGATGTCCAGCTCAGGACAGCTGGGGCACCAATTCTAGCCACCAAGACAGACCTCTGTCAACTGACTGATAAGCCTTTTATCGATCATCCAAAAGGCATGGTTATTTTTTTCAAGCCTTCAGATCAAAGTCTCTTGAATTGTTGAGTTCAGGCTCATTTACACTCTAACCCTTTTGGCTTTGTGATTCCATGGCCACGTGCCGAGACATGGCACAAACACTAGGGTCAGGGCAGCTGTGAAGCATCTTGAAGACTGACAGGTCCAGAAATCAGCATTCCCCACTTCCCAGGCCAGCGGCCACTGTCTACCAGACAAGGCTGCACAAGCGAAGCCACACACCCCCGAAGGACAGAAGCAACCAGGACTGCCAGGAGTGCTTCCCCAACACCTGGGGCCTCACCCCCTGTGGAATGCCTCCAAATAGCAGACGCTACAGCCCCAGAGCGTATGGGCAAACTAAGATGTCTTAAAAGTAAAATAAGTCACATAATAATTAACAAGAAACAACCACAAGAATGTGAGGCAGCAGCTAAGTAGCAAGCCCACAGTCTGAGCTCAGAATAAGTTAGGCTGCATGACTTTAACCTCTCCAGGCCTCAGTTTTCACACCTGTAAAATGGTGAGAATACCTATGCCCCAGGAGCATGCTGATTCAGAGATGATGTGTACACCCAAAGCTCCCGGTATAACTCCTGCAAGTGGCTGGCCCTCAATAAACTGGTCACTACTTTCATATACTCAGAAACGAAAGCCTTTTTAAAAACAAATTCTTGGCAAAGTTCAGTGCGATTAGAGAAGGGAAACATATTTGGATCACAGTTATTCGTTTATCAGGTGCAAGATCAGTGAATGTCCAAAGGGACACTGGAATCCACCAGGGAATCCAGGCAGGGAGGTTCAGCTGGAAGGGGATGGGCCTCTCTGACGCGTCCCTCCAGCTGCAGTCTATCCCTGCACAGCCCAGGGCCTGGCCTCCGGACGCTCGGTGTGCTGACTCCTCACTGAGGGTCCTCCATTCTCCCCCGCCCTTCTCCTAACTTTCTCGGAGGCTGTACCAGGCCAGGGGTGGGGAAGGCTCACTTCGGGTCAGTCAGGGGCTATGACAACGCCTCCAGCAAGGAGGGCTCTCCCCTCACCGCCTGCACCAAACTGCTGTCCCCGACCCCAACCCGCTCTCCTGGACACTCACCCCTCTCCTTTTGGCCTCATGGTTCAGGGCGATCACCCAGGCCGCCTGCCACTGGCTCCTCCAGCTGTTCAGCGTCAGGATCCAAGAAAGCAGCGCGTCCGACTCCGGGCGCTGCTCCTCTTCGGGCTCCGCCCGCCGCCGCGGCGGGGGTCGCGCCCTGGCCAGCGCCCACTGCGTCAGGTACAGGCCCACCGTGACCAGGGCGGCGACGAAGAGAGACACCAATACGAACCACTGGACCTCACCGAGCCACCAGCCCAGCCGGGCCATGGTGATGGCGCATACCCGGCCCACCTCGCCCCAACTTCCCCGAGCAGCCCCCGGGCCGGGACGCAGAGCCCGCGGGCGGTGAGCTCAGGACCTCCGCTGGCGGCCGGCCGGGGGCTGGAGGGGGCGCGGCGGGCCGGAGCCCGGCGAGCGCGGAGCCGGGAGGCCGGAGGCCGGGCGGGGCGCGCAGGAAGGGAATGCGGGCTGGCGCGCGGCGGCCACGGCCGGGACTGCGCCCCAAGCCCGCACACCTGGTGAGAGGGAGCGCGGGAGCAGACCCGGCGGCCGCCGCGCCCGACTAGCGCGTCTGGGAAGTTCCCGGGGCCGCGGTCGGGCGCGCTTCCTCCCCGCGCACCGCCCCGGGCGTCCCGCCCGCGGCCCAGCAGTGGCCGGAGGAGGCCCGGCCGGGGGCGGGCCGGGGGCGGGCCCGGCGCGGGCAGGGCCGCCCCTACGCCCCCTTAAAGGCCCCGCGGGCCCGCGCCCCTGCGGCCCCGCCCCGCTTGGACCCCGCCATGAGCGCGCGTCTCCGCCCCTCCAGCGACTTCCCCCGGGCGGCGGCGGCGGCGGCGAGGTGACCCTGCTGTGCGCGCTTCCCTCCAAGCTGACAGGCCTCGCTGGCCACAAGACAGGAGGTGCGCGGGACTTGTGATTGATCAGCCCGACCCAGAGGCTACTGTGTGGCCTCCTGGATTGTCCCGTATGCGTGCATGTGTGCGCCTGTGCGTGAGCACGTGTGTGAAGAGTGCACTGTAGAAGAGTGATTTCAAGGATTGTCCTTTCTCACCGGCAAGACAGTGTCTGGTTCAAAGTCCTTGAAAGTCCCTAGAAGCGAACGACCTACACCCTGAAGTTGAGGGTGGAGGGTCTGGCGTAATGGACTATGCTACTCAATCCAAGAGGGTGACCCCAGGCCCTGGACTCTTGCTGTGGATGCTGTGCGATGCATGTGTGAGTGTATGTACCTAGGTGAGTGTGTTTGATGATGATGGGAATGGTAGGGTGACATAGAAACATGGGAGCTGGAGATTCTCCAAGGCCTGATACAGGCCTTATCCATGAGATAGTGACTTGGTTATATTTTCTGCATCTGTTTGATGGGATTTGACCTTGAAGTTGGCTAGATAGACCTGAGTGTTCTTTCAGACTTCTCTTGCCTAGCAGGGGTCTGGTGGTCAGCCAGTGACAGGTCCCATCAGTGGGGATTCAGTAAGAAGGAACTGCTGAGCAGAGGGACCTTACGGGAAGAGAACAGGAAGCAAGAAGGCAGGTTGCCCAGGTGAGCCCTTCCACATCAGGTCTGTGATCAGAAAGTAGAAATAAGAATGGTCCCAACAACTTCCTGTAAGTTACTGTCAAACGTGAGCTCTCAGGGGCTGGGGTTATGGCGCAGTGGTAGTGTGCTCACCTAGCACGCGTGAGACACTGGGTTCAATCCTCAGCACCACATAAAAATAAAATAAAGATATTCTGTCCACCTACAACTAAAAAAATAAATAAATGTTATAGAAAAAAAAAACATGGGCTCTCTTCTCAGTCCTCATGTTCTTTTTTTTTTTTTAATATTTTTTTAGTTGTAGATGGACACAATGTTTTTATTTTATTGCTTTGTACGTGGTGCTGAGGATCGAACCCAGGGCCTCACGCATGCAAGGCAAGCGCTCTACTGCTGAGCTACAATCCCAGCCCAGTCCTCATGTTCTTAAGGGTGGGAAATACTTCTCTTTTCTCTTAATTACATCTGTGCTATCTTAAATGGAAACAAAGGAAATTTCTTCTTATTTGGAGGGGAAAATGCTGTTATTATTTGCTGATCTGCTGCCAGATCTACGCAGTTGAATAATTCAAGTCCTGCAGGACTCTGCCAGAATAACTAAGGTAACCAGAGGTCTAGCCCTGCCCACCTGTTTCCACGTGAGTACACGTGCATGCATGTGCCTGGCTGCAGCTCTGTGGGCGGAGACAGGGTGCCCATCCTGTGCAACTGGTGGGACCGGTCTCCTTCCTCCATCCAGATGCCTCAGAGACTGCTCACCCCACTGGCGTATTCAGAGGCTTGTAACAAACTACAGACTAACCACCATCCCCAGCCTGGAATCTGTCACGCTTCCATATGCTTCTACAAAGAGGGTGTCAACACGCAGACATACATGGCTTCCTGAACTGAACCACAGGAAAATGAGGAATGGTGTAGCTTACGGAGGATAATGGGGGAGGCCCAAACATGCCACAAGGACGGAAACCTCACCAGGACCAGGACAAAGACCAGGCTCCTTTTGTTTCCATCCTAGCCCAGACCCATTCGCCCACGGCACTTGTCCTCTCCTATACCCCTCTCACTCCAACCCCCAAAGTAAGACTGCAGCTCTGCCCAGGAAAGGCTCCCGTCCCCACCCACCAACCCCCAAATGGCTCCGATTCTCTGTCATATTCTGCATTGTGATGTATTACTTTTAGACACTCTTAAACAGAAAACCTTGTAGCAATGGCTTCTGCTTGAGCTTGAGCTTCTGTGAGTAGGTGGTGCAGGAGTGTGGGGGCAGGTAGGAGCCTGGGTGCTGGCTGGTGCCCCGCCGCCCAGCTCTCACCTTGGTAGCTCAGTAGTGGCCAGTGAAAGAACAGCTCCCCGCTATTCACCCAGGAGCGCGGACTTCACTTCAGCCTGCGGGAACCCCGGGAGCAGTTACCCAGAGTACTCAGGAGGAGTACTGAACTTGGACCAGAGTCTCTGCCCAGAGCCTCAGTATGCTGAGTCTCCAAGCGGCCTGGGAGAAACAGCAGGAACCAGACTCCGAATTCCCCTCAGCCGCCTAGTCACTGGTTCCCAGGGCAGGAGCAAAGCCTTCACTGTTGTGTTTTTCACTTACAGGCAGGAGCTGCGTGCTGGATGCTTTGCCGAGTCTCCCAGTTTCCATGCCTCTGCATCTGGGTTGACGTGTTTCGGTGTCCCAGCAAGCCCAGGCCCTGTGATCATGCTGTATATTCAGAAATTAGTCAATATGTCTAGTGTGATGTGTTTCACCTCCACGGACCAAAATCATAGTTATTCATACGAGAAATCATTATCTTCAAGTCAGACATTCTTGTAGGGTTTTAAAAGTACTTCCAAAAAAATCAGAATTTTGGTTAAATTTCCAATATCTTAAGTTGCTGGAGGGAGAAAGGAAAGGTGGGGGTCCAGAAGTTCACAGGTGGTCTCCAGTGTGGCGGGACAGTTTTCTCTCGACCCTGCAGTGGCTCACATTATTGTACTGCTTCAGTGATCAAGTTGAGTAGACTGGAGAGTGGTGTGCTGGCCTCTTCACAGGCTCACCGGAGGGCCACCGTGAGCACAGGGCCAATCTGGTTGGCACCTCTCATGCTGAAAATTTCCTCCTTGCAAACAGCTTTTCACACTGCTAGGCTGTGACGATGGACAGGTGGCCAGGAAGTGTGCAGACATCTGACCACTCTCCTGCAGTGTCCTTGCAGGGAGTCAGAGCCCCAGTCAGAGCCACCCTGGGCCAGACCAGGCCTCCCCTCCACTATGGCGTCCCTGGGTTTCTTCTACCAATCATTAGCATGACTCAGAGGGTCCTCGTTCACACCACCTTCCCGGCAGTGCAGGAATGGGGTAGCTCACAGCAGAGGCTGTGCCAACATGTGAGGCGGGTGGAGACCACACTCCGCAGAGATGGCATCACCGCCTGCCAGGGATGTCATTCATACCCCACACCATCCCCCCAGATGCACCGGTATACAAAAGTCCCCGTGTGTACTGATTGATCATGGACAGCTGTCAGACAGCATGTGAGGCACTAGGCTTAGAGGACTTAAATTTCATGGCAACTCTAGAAGGATGACGTCATCCCATTTTGAAACTGAGGAAGCTAAGTTCAGAGAAGCTGAGGAGCTTGTCCAGGGACACGCAGCAAGAAAGGGGCTGAGCCAGGTCTGACCTGTGTGAGCATCTTCCCACAGTCCGTGTTCTTCTCATCTCCTTGGATAAAGGTGGAGTCAAACAAATTCTATCTTTTAAAAATATCTTAAAAGCCAGAAGTGAAGAGGTCCTGTTTCTCACAATGACTGGCAAAAGTTTTGCCTGGAGGAGACAAATCTCCTTTTCTGTTCTGGAGTTAAGGCAACATGGACACTCTCAACCCAGAGGGGAGGGAAGATCATTCGGGAAGCTACTCCGGGGTGAATATAGAGTTCCTGTGTGTTCTAAGTCTTCTGGGAAAGTCACAGACAAATGCACTCCCACACCTGCTGTGGACAGCAACTGGAAGTCAGACAACCATCCTAGAGTGCTCAGCGGCCAGGAAACCGTCAGCGAGAGGTGCCTCAGAGATTCCAGCCCAGCAACGTCCATGGGGAGCCCAAGTCACTCAGGGATTCAGGAAGGTGCCCTGGCAGCATCAGATCAGGTCCTGCGGTTCACTGCCAGCCAGCCTGACCTGGGGACTCAGCCTGCGACTGACCAAGTAGGGTGCATGCAGTGGGGAGCCCTGGTGCAGCTGTCTCTGCCAGGGGCTCAGGTGAGCTACTCATGGCACTGCTCAGGAGCAATTGCTTGGACACTTGGCCAAAACCATCCTTATGAGGGGAAATATTTAACCAGCATTTAAAAATATTTTTCCAAGACATATCACCTCTTCTCTACATTTACCCTGACCCTTCCCTTTACTGACACTTGGAATCCCTCTGTTGAGGACTCAGAAATGGAATGTTTAGGGACTTATCAGGTGGCAGTGGGACCTGGCAGGAGGGTACAGGAAGAGACAGATAAGCACTACAGACCTTAGTGGTGGCGGGATGGTCTGCATGCACAGGCTCTGGTGGGGGGCTACTGAGGCAGAGCCTCCCTTGCTGGGAATAAGGCCTATCTATTCCGTGGCTCCCCAAATAGTCCAATAAGACAGAGTGAACAATTTGGTCCAGAAAATTTGAATGCTTCTGTTGGCCTAGCCCTTGCAATAATTCCAAAAAAGAGGCTGGAATTCCCACCCCGCTGAGGGACAGGTGTGGAGGCTTGGAGACGCTGAGCAACTTGAGTCGATGTGGCTTGGCGGGCAGAACTGGGCCTGGAATCCAGGTGTTTGTTCCCTGCATGGTCCTTCATGCCATGCCTGCAGCCAGTCTGCATGACGCCCTGTGCAATTAGAGGAGAGCTGTTCTGCCTGTGCACTGACACAGATTTATGGCAATGTCTCATTTTCCCCCAATTCTGATGGATTGGGCATCTCCCCAAGCCACTCAGAGTGGGCAGAGGGGACTGTGCCTGCAAGCGCCTGGGGCCAGCTGCCGCCTTCTCCTGGAGCATCATCTCCCTACAGAGTTGCCCTCAGGAGTCTGGCCCTGGGGAGGGACAGCATCGAGCCGCCTGTGATCCCAGCTTCTCTCTCCTGTCCAATCTGCAGGGGCAACAGAGTCAAAGCCGAGTTCTCGGGAAGAAAGTGGCTCCAGCTCCTCCCTCCTTGTTCTTCCTCTAGGTCACAGAAGCCCCAAGTGGTAGGAAGAATGTGACTGATGTCCCAGGGGGAGAGAAAAGGGCCCTGCTTGGCCACCCTCCTGGCTGAGCATCACACAATGGCCCCCTGCCCTCTTCTCTGCTCTGTCATTGTTTGCACTTGATACCTCACTATCCAGCAGGATGCTGGACAAAATAACCTGGGGACCCTCCTCCTCCCCCAACCTGGGGGAGCTGCATGGAACCTAGCCAGCAGTCTTCCTACTGTATGGCTGAGCTCTGTGGAAACGAAGAGTCTCTAGGCTTCCTCGAAAGAATAGGAAAAAGCCAGGCAGGATGCTTTATGGGTGCTGTGTTCCTGCTGCTTTGGGCAAGACAGGGCAGTGCAGGCTTGGAAGTCTCCTGTGGCCGAGGTGCAGGACATCTAAGGCAGATGAGCACTGAGCAGGTGAAAATGAGACTCCACAAGGAAGAGACTCCTTGAGGGGGGCTGGAAAAGGGTGTTCTGGGAGTGAAGGAGGCCGGGGAAGTTGCTCCAGTACAGCTACACCAAGTGCGCCAGCTCAGCAGTCCACACACACATTCCTAAGGAAGCGGGTGTCTTAGTCATTCCAGCTGCTATAACAAACTGCTGTGGACCTCACAGTCCCTGACTGAAGTCCGAGGTCAGGGTACTGGCACCATCGGGTTCTGATGAGGCCCTTCCTCCAGGCTGCAAGAGCCATCTTCTCCTGTGTCCTCCCGGGTGGGAAGAGGGCAACAGAGCCCTCCAGGGTCTTTGTTTGGTTTGCGCTGCTGGGATGGAATCCAAGGCCCTGGGCAGGTGAGTGCTACCAACGTACGCGCTCTACCACTGAGCTACACCCAGTCCTCTGAGGTCCCCTTTCACGAGAGCACTGAGTCCATTGTGAGGGCTCTGCTTTCGTGACCTAATTATCTCCCAAAGGCCCCACCATCACATTAAGGTTAGGGTTTCAACATGGATTTCTGGGGGAACACTAACGTGCCGTCTACTGCAGAGGGTGTCAGAATGAACACTCGGAACACAGGTGACTTCCTTCATCAGTACCCTGGAGACTCCTTGGCTGCACAGAACACAGCTTCTAAGCTACAACCTGCAGGAAGAGTCAGGCACGCAGTGAAGAGCAAGACTGAGCTGCTAGCATCTTAGCCGCTGACCAAGGAGTAGCCAAGGAGTAGAAGTCACCAGAGACTCTTCGGGGAATTGAGAACACTGGAAAGGATGAGACCCTGCCATGTCTGACTTTACCTGTCACGGCCATGCAGATGTGATCGTTACTCTTTTGCAGGTGAGGCACTGAATCCAGAGTTCTGGGACTGAGCAAGGGCTCCATGTTTCTCATGGACGCAGCTCAATCTTGAGCCAGAAGTGTCCAGAGCTCTGGCTGCCCACACAGTCCCCTTATTGGCTGTGACTTGATCTTTGCACAGAAAAGTGGCTGCAGAGCACTGAGCTTTGGTCTCAAGGAGTTTCCCAGGCCCCGGGTTCCACCAGCACATACCCGGGAATCAACCTTCAGCCTGGGTGGCCAGGAAGGGCAGCAGGGCAGACTGTGCTCGCCCTCCATCAGGGTGGCAGGCTGTCTTTAGGCTTTCTCTTCCCACCTGGGGCTCTGGCAGACTCACCCTCAGGCTTGAGGTGGCCTTCCCACCTGCTTCTCCAGGCAGCATTTGTTCCTTCTGGAGGTCTCCTTCCTGTGCGTCTGGCCCAGCTGGATCTCTGAGGTGAGGTCCTCAGTCAGGCTCTCTCTGGTGGTCACCTGCCTGTCCCCATGGAAACCTGACCCCACCAGCAATGTGTGGAACACATCTTCACAAGGCCAAGCACACTGCCCTGGAGCCCAGGCTCCTGTTCCACCCCTGACAATGATCGTAGATGGTTAGAAACAAACTTGCAGATGTTATTGCTGCCCTTTTTGGGGCTTAGGTGGGCTTCTGTCTGTGGGAGAATTTGAATCAGGAACTTAAACTGCTACAGTGGAAGGTAGGTCCCAGGCCCCACCCAATGCACTGCGTCAGCACTGCCATGAGACCCTCACATGCAGGAGGAAGACTCTCAGATGCAGAGGCGAGACCCTCAGGGGCAGAAGTGAGTCCTTCAGCAGCAGGAGGTGAGACCTTCAGGTACAGGAGGAGAGACCCTCAGGTACACAGAGCACCTACAACAAGAACTGTCTCAGAGAGACACTGGCATTCTAAGACACTTAGAGCAGTCTTTCCTTTTGGATTTGAAAACCATACTCTTGTATTGTTTGATTATTAAAAACAATAAAAAAATACACTCACCTAAGCTGGGCATGGTGGCACACGCCTGTAAGCCCAGCACTTTGGGAGGCTGAGACAGGAGAATCGCGAGTTCAAAGCCAGCCTCAGCAATGGTGAGGCGCTAAGCAACTCAGTGAGACCCTGTCTCTACATAAAACACAAAATAGGGCTGGGGATGTGGCTCAGTGGTCGAGTGACCCTGAGTTCAATCCCTGGTACCAAAAAAAAAAAAAAAATACACCTACCTGTACCTCACTTCAGCTCCACACTGGAAGAATTCCTCAAAGTTACTAGCCTTCAGCTCTTACCCATTAGGTCTCAAGTATTCAATTCAAGCATCTCAACAAAATTGACAAGGTGCATTGAAATAATGGAAATAATAGTCTAGATCTTACATATCTTTTATTATCACTAAAAATGAAAATACGGATGGCCTTATAAATAGGACACTGGGACAATATAGTATTTTTTACATATATGTAAGCAGTTCTATACATAGAGCACTGGGCAAGTGTGATGTCATATTATGTATTACAATATACAAAGAAGTGACTTTTATCACCTGTTCAATGATTATTTTTGATGGAAAGGAGCAAAATACATTCAACAGAGTCGTGTTGCATTCTGGACAGTGTGCTGTGGGCTGTGCAGGACAGGGCTGGTTTGGACTCAGCGTTGATCTTGCTGTGAGAACAACGGGCTTCCTGCATTAAGGAAGCGTGGTGTCCTCCTCGACGGTGGTGGGCAGGAGTGTCGTTTTCTTCATGCTGAGGAGTCTCATCACATTGCTTTAGGTATGACAAGCAGATGTCTCTTTTAAATCCCAGCGTTTATGAGCTCTTCCTTGGCTTTGTTCACAAATCTGTTAATCCATGTGTCATGTCATTTATGATGCACATATCATATTCTAATGAACAACGGCTAGTGCGATTTTTAAAAAAACAATAAAAGTGAAATATTTGGAAACCAAACAATCATGTTTATCCTTACCTCCAGTGACATTGTTTTAGGTCCCTGTACCTACAGTTGTTTCTTTTTTCCACTGTTGAATGGCCTTGCTTGTTTTTCCACCAGTGTTGTTGGCTTTAGGGGATCACTGGTCTCATGGCACCTGTAGTATGGAATCCAGTATCTCCAAGGTGGACTAATAATTCATAACCAGTGACTAGATTGTTGGTAAAAACAGCATGATTGTGGATTCTCTGCCACGAGAAGAGCTGTCTGACTCCCAAGGAAGAGAGCGCCCGTGGCTCCTTCTCCAGCACTTTTTCCACAGTACAAGCCAAAGTTTAGCAGGACCTCAGTGTGTGTTCACACAGGCCCAGAGTTCATGACCAGATCTTATGGGCTCACCTCTTATGAGTAAGAGGCAAGAACTGAGTGCAAGAACTGTCCAGGCAAAGTGTGAGGATGCAGGCCATGGCATGCCAACAAAGCCACACAGCCACACAAGGGATGTGCCACAGCAGCAGCCACCACACATTGCTGTGTGGGATCCACTGACCCAGTCTCCTGACTCTGGAGCAGCTATTGCCACCACTGCTGATTCTAAATATGATGTATTCCTCAAATAAAACGACAAGCTAGTTCTAGAAACTACTTCTGTGGATGCGTTTCTTCTATTACACGTCAGCTGTGAACATAATACCCTGTTCAGTTGAAGCAGCTTGTGCGGAAAAGTTTGACATTTTCACAATTAACTTACAAATACTTTCAAACAACCTAAGCATTCACCCATTACTTTTTTCAAAAGAATAGAGCTCTAAAAACATGACAGTTCTTTCAAAGTGACCCCTGGTGTCGTATCTGTTGGTTGGTTGGTGTTCCTACCCATGTCCACATCCAGGACCAGGGGATAAGATGGGTAATAAGGTCGTGTGTCTCACGCTGCTGGAAGATCACCACGGCCTGGGGATTGGTAACAGTAGTGACTGGTGCTGCTCACTGCTCTGGAGGCTGGAAGCCCAAGAGCACGGCATGCTGTGGTGGAGGGCGGAGGGCAAGAGAAGGCCTGATCCCCTTTAGAACTGATCCCCTCTCAGGATGACCAACCCACTCCCCAGGGCCCCGCAGCCTCACTGCCTCCGGGCACTGCTGTGTTAAGATGTCTAACCCTGGACTTGGGAGACATGCTCAAACAACTGCAAGTCCCAGTGTAAAGATGACGCACTTGAAGACTATTTCTGGCCTTTCGGAAAACATAGGAGACGGTTATTTTACCAAGGCCTCTTAGAAGTGCATTTTAAACTCCTTCAATGGCAGCCCAAGTTTGTGTCCCCAGCTTAACCCAAGATGTCACTGTGCCAGGCAAGCATGAGGCCACTTCCCTGATGCTCCTGACTCAGCAGCTGTCCCCTGTCAGGGACGTTCCCAAGTGGCTTGCATCAGTCTCTGGGTCTTTAATTGTTCTGGTTGGTACCTGGTTTAGTACTTTGATAAGGTCCCTTGTAAGATGGGAACTAGTCAAGCAGGTGCAGAAAAAGAAGCCAACCTTCAGCTAAAGCATTAGGGTTATTATAAAAAAACCTGGACCAGAGCCAGTGTTTACAGAGGGAGAAGGTGCAGGCCCTGGGCTCCTAGGCACCTGTCCCAGGGCAGAGGCTGGCCCCTTGGTGCTGACAGCCACCTGTCATCCAGGGAGAGGCAGGGGGCCGAGGGCTGCCAGGGGCCGAGGGTGAAGCCATGGCAAGGCTCCTCAGAATCAAGTGTGCGTGGAAGCCATGTTTACGTTTGTTTTCCATTTCACAAGTTCATGTCTCCATCTTTTTAAAAGTTACTACATGTCCCTTTCTGCTTTTATGGTCGGTCAGCCTCTGGTGGCCACCCCAGCTCTGCACTCCAGTTCTTGCTTCACCCAGTTCAACATGGCCCAGGCAGCCTGCCCTGCACCCCTGCCAGGGGCTTCTTGCTCACCTTTGCAGGCATGTGCCAGCCCAGGCCAGGGGCCACACATGATCTGGGATCTGAGCCAACCCACCCCACTTCCTACCCATGTATGAAGGACTTTGTAGTCTTGTTTTTCCTGCTCCCCGAGTTTATTCTTTTTAGTTTGTTCTGCCCCTGAGATACTTGATATTCTTCCAGCTTCTATTCTATTTGCAAATTTGATCAACTTCAGTGTGACTTTGAAGTCTTCATCCAGAAATGGATGTCAGCACTGGAGGGAGCGTGGAGCAAGGGAGAAGAGTGGGCCGAGGGTGGTTCGTTGCTGAGCTGGTTCCTCTGAAGGGCCATGGACGCAGGGGCTTTGCTCTGTGCCACCGCTTCTCCTGCTCCAGGTGTAGAACGATTTGGAGGTTCCATGACACTTCCTTCCTGGCTTCTCCATTCAGTGACACAGCCACAAAGAAAAGGGGGCTCTTCATTCTCATCTGTTCATCCATCCATCCATCTGTCCATCCGTCCAGCATTCACTAGGTCACAGCCAGCAGCCAGCAATGTGCCAGGTGCAGCAGGCCCTGTTCTGGGTCACACCTGGGGAAAGCTGTAGTCCTGCCTGGTGTTACATGCCTGAGGCCCCACCTGGTGTATTTCTGACCCCAGCTGTGCACAGGCGGACCCTGGAGTCACTCTACCTCACGGCTGCAGGCATCTCTTGCTTCCTGCCCTGGTTTCTCTGCCTCCACGCAGGGCTGGCCACACTCTTATGGAGCACATGGAGGTCTTGAAATGACAGAACGTTATCCCCTGGGGCAGACCCAGACCAGTGAGCCACAGGAGGTGGAGGGCAAGTGCATGTGCTGGCCTCCTGGTACCTGTCTTCTCAGAGGCGCTTTCCCAGGACCTGGCGGGCCCACAGGAAGAGTTACCACAGCAGGGCTAGCTTGCAGATCTGCTTGCTCAGGCTGTCCGTGCTCTCCCAGTCTCCTCAGGGTCCTGGTGTCCCTTCCCAAGATAACCTGCTAGGCAGCAAGCTCTTGTTGTTTAGGGAAAGCAGCTAAGGTCAGCAACAAGGTCTCCATCCCACTGAGGAGGGGCACACAATTCTTCTCCCTTCTTCCTTCTCCTCTTTCAGATTTCAGGAGCAGCAATTTTTGTCTTTGCCCCTCATTTCCTGAAAGGAAAGGGTGCCCTAGAAACCAGACCGAATCTAAGGGGGAAGAGAGGAAAGTGCAGGCCCAAGGGGAGCACTCTCCAAGACGGCATGGGTTTCCTCAGACCTCCGCATTTGAGAGGGTCAGTCTCCAGAGGCTGAAGCTGGGGAGAAGAAATGAAAAAGAAGTGGATATAAATTGAATGCTACTCAATGTCACATACTGTCCCAGCTTCTGCCTTATTTGATCGATCCCTTGACCTTGAGGCTACAATCTTTGCTCCCGTTTCATCATGGGAGATTCACTCTGTCGTTGGTTTGTGTGGCCTTAGTAGTTATCACAAAGACACACATATAGGAGGTGCTCAGTGAAGACTGTTGAAAGAGCATGAACTCTGAGGCTTGCAAAGTTCGGGTCAGGGCCACAGTGACACGGAAGGCGAGAGGAGGAGAATGGATCTGAATTCAGAATCGTTTGACCACAGTGCCTGCACAGATTGCACAGTGCTAAGCAACGTGTGTACATCTCTTGTTAAAACTGATACTGAGAACTGAGGCCGTTGCTGTGACTACACCTGCCCATGTGGTTTGGAAATCTTTGGAACTGGTTTACAGGAAGAATTTGGAAAAGTGTGAAGTAGCCAAATCTTTGGAACTGGTTTACAGGAAGAATTTGGAAAAGTGTGAAGTAGCCTAGAGAAAGCTTACCATTCTGTAGGTGGAGCTTCATAGGCAATTCTAATGGTAGCTCAGAAGACCAGAATGCTCATAGGAAAAACGGTGCTGATTAGAACTTGGGTGGGAACAGGACTCTATTGAGAATTGGTCTGAAGGCCATTCATGTTACATTCTGGCAAAGAACATATTCATATTTTGTCCATGCCCTGAGACTTTGTGTGTGACTGAATGCAAAGGCGATGGACTGATTAATCTAGTGGAGGACACTTCAAGGCAGTGCAGCATTCGGGCTCTGGTCTGGTTATTGATAATTGCTTTTAACCAGGTCTATGGTGGAAACTGAGACAAAATGCAAAGCAGAATGATTGGAAAAATGTGCAGTTTGACCAGAAATGAGCCTTTTAAAGTTGAGGCTAAATTGGTTTCTGAAGAGATTAATACCATTAAAAAGAAGCCAAGTACGCCAGGCAAGGTGCATACTCATAATCCCAGTTGCTCGGGAGACTGAGGCAGGAGGATCACAAGTTCAAAGCCAGCCTCAGCAACTTATCAAGGCCCTCAACAACTTAATGAGATCCTGACTCAAAAATAAAAAGGGCTTGGGATGTGGCCCAGTGGGAAAGCCCCTCTAGTTTCAATCCCCAGTACAAGAAGAAGAAGAGGAAGAGGAAGAGGAAGAGGAAGAGGAAGAAGAAGAAGAAGAAGAAGAAGAAGAAGAAGAAGAAGAAGAAGAAGAAGAAGAAAGAGGATGAGGAAGAGGAGGAGGAGGAGGAGGAGAAGCCGCTGCTGCCACCGCCACCGCCAAGTACTCTGTAATAGGACAATAGGAAAGATGTCTTGAGGACATCTCAGGAAGTGACCAGACCCCTCAGGCCCAAGGGTAAAAAAATGTAAACTCACTTAAAAGACTTTGTTTTGAGAAGAGACCCCTGGAGCATCCTGCTAGCACAGGGACAGAAAATTATTTCCTGTGGACTTGTTTCCTCTGGTGAAGCCATTCAGGAACTCAGAGGGCACTGCAGCCATGTTCTGAGTGGGCAGGGCTACTGCTCCTACTGGTGGCAGTCTTGGGGATGGCCACATGGTTTTGAAGGCAGGCAGAAGGCAAGGATCATGGAGTCTTTCCCTGAGATTCAAAGGAAAGACGGGGAGGCCAGGAGTGCGTGGCAGGGTTGGAATCCCTATGGGCAGCCCCTGAGAGGGCGACATATGCAGATAGAGGAGTGGAGCCACAGCTACAATGGAGACCCCAGGAAGTCAGAGATGCCAGGAACGTAGCGAAGGAAAGGCGCAGGCAGTGAGGAGAGCTCGCCCAAGAGAGAGGCCCTGCGAGGCAGTAAGGGTCATGTAATGCTGAGTGTGACCCAGGCGCCAAACATGGAGCTACAGGAGCTAATGCTGCCCTTTGGCTTCTAGTCTTGCTGGGTCTGATTCTTCTTTCTAATCTACTCCTTCCTTTGGGAATAGGAGTGTCAACCCTGTGCCATTGCATCTTGGGAGTATGTACTTTGTTTTTACGGTGGGGGCTGGGGGGTTTACTGAGGATTTTTATGGTGGGGGGTACGTATTTTGTTTTTATGGTGGGGGCTGGGGGGTTTTACTGGGGATTGAGCCAGTAAAACTAGGGGTGTTGCACCACTGAGATTCATCCTCAGCCCTTTATTTGAATTATTTTCTTATTTTGAGATGGGGTCTCACTAAGTTGCCAAGGCTGACCTCAATTTATCAACCTCCTGCCTCATACGCCTGACTAGTTTACAGGTATGTGCCACCATGCCTGGCTTATTATTATTATTATTATTTTTTACAGGAGCTCACAGCTGAGTTTATCTTGGTCTTAGAGGAGAATTCAATTTTGGACTTCTGAGAAGTGCAGGAACCACTGACTATGGGGACTCCTGGACTGGACTGATGCCATTTGCATTGTGAGGTGAACATCAGTGTTTGGGGGCCAGAGGTGAAATGTTATGGTCTGGATTTTAAATGTCCCCACATGTGTTGGAGGCTTGGTCCCCAATACAAGTATTCAGAAGTAAGTCCTTTGAGAGGTGACAGGATCATAAGGCCTCTTACCTCATAAATGGAAAATGAAGACTAATAACCAATCAGTAATACAGCAATTCTGGGAGGCATTTCTTTAACAAGATTATTTCCTCCAATTCTCTCAGGAAGATATTTTAATTAAAGTTACTCCCCCCACCAACCTTTTCCCTACCCTCTCATCTTTTTAAAAATTTTTTATTTGGCTTCACTCACCACAAAAAAAAAAAAAAAAAAAAAAAAAAAAAAAAACCCTGAGGCAGTTCAATAATAGCCTAAATTATTTTAGAATTTATTTTTGAACATTTAGACATTTAGTCTTTTAAAAAATTTATTTATTCTAATTAGGTATACATGGCAGCAGAATGCATTTTGATTCATTGTACACAAATGGAACACAACTTTCCATTTCTCTTGTACACAATATAGAGCCACATCATATGTGCAGTCATACATGTACCTAGGGTAATGATGTCCATCTCATTCCACCACCTTTTCTGCCCCCATGTCCCTGCTCTTTGACCAAACTTCCTCCATTCTTCCCATGGCCCCCCCCCCAATTATGGATCAACATCCACCTATCAGAGAGAACATTTGGCCTTTAGTTTTCTGGGATTGGCTTACTTCGCTTAGCATGATGTCCTCCAACTCCATCCATTTGCCTGCAAATGCCATAATTTTATTATTATTATTACTATTATTTGTACCAGGGATTGAATTCAGGTGTACTCGACCACTGAACCACATCCCCAGCCCTATTTTGTGTTTTATGTAGAGACAGGGTCTCACTGAGTTGCTTAGCGCCTCACCATTGCTGAGGCTGGCTTTGAACTCATGATTCTCCTGTCTCAGTCTCCCAAAGTGCTGGGATTACAGGGGTGCGCCACTGCGTCCGGCTAATTTTATTCTCTTTTAATGCTGAGTAATATTCCATTGTGTATATATACCACAGTTTCTTTATCCATTCATCTATTGAAGGGCATCTAGGTTGGTTCCATAGTTTAGCTATTGTGAATTGAGCTGCTATAAACATTGATGTGGCTGCATTACTGTAATATGCTGTTTTGAAGTCCTTTGGATATAGACAGAGGAGTGGGAGAGCTGGATCAAATGGTGATTACATTCAGAGTTTTCTAAGTAATCTCCATATTGCTTTCCAGATTGGTTGCACCAATTTGCAGTTCCACCAGCAATGTATGAGTGTGCCTTTCCCTCCACGTCCTCACCAACATTGTTGTTTGTATTTTTTTAAATTATTTATGTTCTTTTATTGCTATCAGAACATGAAATAATATTTATTATGATTAAAAATAACCAAAACCATTTATTCATATATTAGGGTGCATAACCCTGAAGACTTTCTAGAAAGACTTGAAATCTTCCTACTAATGTTTCCATATAAGAAGTCATAGCTTCTTAATAGTGCTTGTTTATTTATTTTTCTGAGTAGTGGGGCTTGAACCCAGGGGCACTCAACCACTGAGCTACATATCCACCCTTTGTTATTTTAAAAAAAAATTTTTAAAGATAGGATCTTGTTAAGTTGCTGAGGCTGGTCTTGAACTTTTTTTTTTTTTTGTAAAATTTCTACTTTATTTAATGAAAGTCATTATTACTTCTTTTTTTCATTTTTTTTATTCTAATTAGGTTTACATGACAGCAGAATGCATTTTGATTCATTGTACACAAATGGAGCACAACTTTTCATTTCTCTGGTTGTACACAATATAGAGTTACACCATATGTGCAGTCATACATGACCCTTAGGCACTGTTGTCCATTGCATTCCACCATCTTTCCTGCCCCCATGTCCCTGTTGTTTGTATTCTTGATGATTACCATTCTGACTGGTGTGAGATGAAATCTTAGAGTGGTTTTGATTTGCATTTCTCTAATTGCTAGAGATGTTGAACATTTTTTCATGTATTTGTTGATCAATTGTATATCTTCTTCTGAAAAGTGTCTGTTCAGCTCCTTAGCCCATTTATTGATTGGGTTGTTTTTTGGTGTTGAGTCTTTTGAGTTCTTTATATATCCTGGAGATCAGTGCTCTATCTGATGTGCGTGTGGCAAAAATTTGCTCCCAAAATATAGGCTCTCTCATCACCTCATTGACTGTTTCTTTTGCTGAGAAGAAGCTTTTTAGTTTGAATCCCATTTATTGATTCTTTGATTTTATTTCTTGTGCTTTAGGAGTCTTGTTAAGGAAGTCCGGGCCTAACTCGAGGCTTTGAAGGTCGCCCCCCACCCTGCATCTTTAACGCCTCTTCACAAGGTATTCTAAATTCCAAAGACAGTCCTCTGCAGTGCCTCCCCTCTTCTCAGTGGGTAACAAGTCTACCTGAAAAGAAAATGCAGACACCGGCCACAGGAGGTCATAGTTCCCTTTGACGTGATAAGAGGCAGCAGAGACTCAGGCTCTGCAGAGGATGCTTTTGAGAAAGGGCGAGCCCCAGATTTCCTGCGTTTTGTGTCCTGCTATACCCACTTGTCCCTCTCATGGAAGACTCATGGAAGCTGTGGCATCCATGAGTCTCCCACCTGCTTAGGATGGAGGTGCCTCTGTCTTCCTTCTGGCCAGCTTTGAATAAAACTGTTTTCCTTTACCAACCTCTGGCTCCTGGGCTTCTGCAGAATTGAGCCACAGAACCTTCATTTCCTGTAAATGTTTTTGGCAAAACCCAACCAGGAGAAAGAGACCTACCCCTGAGCAATCTCTGGTGAGGGGAGCAGTGGTTTCATGGGAAGAAGGGGTTCCCTGCTTGTGGCTAGTGGAAGCTGCGGCTGGAATTCCAGGGAGATCCCAGTGTTGCAGAGGAGACCCGCTGGCAGTCCCCTCCCCTCGTTCTTGTGCTCTTGGCTTGAGAGCATTCCAGGAAAGACATAGGACAGTGAAAGAATAGCAAAGTTTAGTGAAGGTGATAGGGGACAGAGAGGTGGAATACGAGGTTAAGGGAATAATTCTATAAAATGGACCCACTGTGCTGACCCACACACACTTTTCCAAGAAGCAATCTACCTGCAGCTCTGCCTGGCTTAAGTGGACAGGATATATTACATTCCTCAGAAAACTCCCTGTTATCAGCAGGAGAAATGTGTATCAAAATAATGCGGATAAGAGGAACCCAAGTTACCCTGAAAGGGGAACAATTTTGTGACCCTCTCCACAGACCAGATCCCTGAACTCAGGGAGATAAAGATAATTCCTCCTAACCACAAAATCCACAAGACTGTATAGGTAAGAATTCAGTTAGGACCAGTCAGCATAGGCCAAAGTGACCTAGAGTAGTCATGGCAGTGGGGACTTGATATCATCCTGCTGTCAGTCAAAAGTCAAGACGTGGACGTTGGGGCTGGGGTTGTGACTCAGTGGTAGAGCGCTTGCCTAGCAGGCGTGAGGCACTGAGTTCAAACCTCAGCACACATAAAAATAAATAATTAAAATAAAGTTATGTCCATCTGCAACTGAAAATGTTTAAAAAAAGAGAAGTGGACCTTGGTGGGACTCTCTGGAACCTTCTCTGGGATCCCCAATAAGACTGGAGTGCAGGGGCTGGGGCTGTAACTCAGTGGTAGAGCACTTACCTAGCACGTGTGAGGCACTGGGTTCGATCCTCAGCACCACATAAAAATAAATAAATAAAGATATTGTGTCCATTTACAACTAAAAATAATTTAAAAAACAAAACAAAACAAAACAAACAAAAAAACTAGAGTGCAGGAGGGGCATCCTCGCCTCCCTGAGAAGACCTGCTCTCCCCCTCGACAGTGTCCCGGTTCTCTTTTCCTACCCCTTCAGCAGCGTCGGCCCAGTTGACTCACGCCTGTTACTCTGAGCGACATGTCCGAAATCTTTCTGACTTGATTTTAAGGACTGGGGTTTGAAGGTGGGGGTCTTCATGGTGGCTCCGTTTCCCGGAAGACACTGGCCCTATAATACTATCAGGTCCTCTTGTGGGAGTTCTCTTTTCTCACTTAAATAAATCCTTCTCTTTTCACTCTTCCCTTTCATTATTGTCTGTGGATTTTGCTCTTCAAATTTGTGAGGCAAGAACCCAGAAGGAAATTGGCAAGACCTGCAGCCTGCACAAACCCCATCTGCCAGCAGAAGCAGGGAATTAGCTTCGTCTCAAAACTCGTTTCAAAGGATCAGAAAAGGGGACAAGGGGACAGTCTTAAGGGAGAGAGTGGGTCTCTTGGAGAGAAGAATGCCCCTCCTGCCCTCCAGTTTTATTTTGAGGTCCTGGAAGTTGCCAGAGAGTCCTGCCCATGTTCACTTCTTTGACAGCAGGATGACATCAGACTTCCAAGTCCCCACTGGACATGGTAAAGGGCCAGGGCACCCTGAGTCACTTTGGTCCATGCTGACTGCTTCTGATTGGAACCTGTTCTTATAGAGTTTATGGCTGCGGGAATTGTCTTTATCTCCAAGTTCTGGAACCCGGTGTTGCAGGGGTCACAGAAACCTCCCTCCCCAGGGTGACTTGTGCTCTTCCTGTGGGCATTTGGGGCCTGCGTTTCTCCTGCAGATGCAGGTGGTTCGCTGAGGAATGCAGCACAGCCTACTGACTTAGGCCTGGCAGGGCTGCAGGTAAAGTGCTTTTTAAAAGGACGCATGTAGGGGGTCAGCAGCGTGGGCCCAGCTGACAGGACTGCCCCCATGTTCCCACCACTCACATCTGTCTCTTCCCCAACACCAGCAGCTGCACAGAGACGTTTTTTGCATCCCAGGGATTTCCCCCTTCCTTCCTGCTGCTTCACCTGCCCATGAACGCTTTGGGCCTACGGGAGCCGACGGATGCCAGCCTGGGTACTCACGCTGCACTGGTGAAACCTTAACTCTGCTGGTTGAGATTAAAATATAGCCTTTTGGACTTTAGTGGGTCATTTTGTGGTTCTAGGTGCTGTGAAGTAAGCACTCTCCTCTACCATTTTGGGCTTAAATAAGCCATTTGGATTTTCTTGGTTTTGACATGAGGTCTCCCCCAAAAGCTCCTGGAATGTTCAGAGGTGAAACGACGGGATCTTGAGAGCTGTAACCTAATCAGGCCGTGCCAGTTTGAATGGACTGACTGGTGGTAACTGTAGGCAGGTGGGGTGTAGCTGGAGCAGGGGAGTCTATCTAAGCTGCTTGGAATCTGGGGATTTTCCACAGTAAGCGTTAGCACAGATGTCCGGTGGCCAGGTGCTGTAGAGCATTCTAGCTAATCTCTCAGTAAGAAATAAAGCTTCAGTTCCACTTTTAGCCAAAAGTGAATAACAAATTGGATTCCCCATCCTGTAAGAAACAACTCCAGACAAAATAACTGAAGGAATGATCTTTAAAACACCGTACAACAGGGAAAAAGGACAGTGGACGCTGGGAGAGGAGATAGAGATGAGTCTCCCTGACCTGATCTGTGGAGCTTGGGGAGGAGAGATGACTGAGTTCTGACGGAGGTGTGCCAGAGATGAGAGCTGGAAAGAAGGAAGGGGAGAGGGGAGAGAACAGACTCTGGAGGTCTTTGAGCGGCCCTGGGATCTTCAGCATGTGAAGAAACTTCCTGAGGCTGGTAGAAGAACCTTTCCCCTGGAAGGATCAGAGGGAAAAATACCCAAAGTTTGCACATTTACCAAAATAACTCATGGGGTATTGGGTGGCCAGGACGTCTTTGCCTCAGTAAAAGCAAAATTGATCCTGGATTAAATGCTGCTCTGATCCCACTGAACGCAGTTTAAAGGAAAATCCTGAAAGGATAGAATTGTTTCCAAGTAAGTTAATTATGTCCCCAACAGGACTCCAGAATATTTATAGGAATACAAAAATGATCAACCCTCAACACAAAGTCAGCTGCATGTCTTCCACCCAATGTAAACCAACCAGACACGCCAAGAGGCAACAAAATGCTGTCCAGAACGAGGGGAAAGGAAACTACCTGAAGCCCTCCCAGATGGAACAGGTGACAGAAGAGCAGGAAAGACACTGACCCCTGTGGAGTTGGTGTGGGATCGTAACTGCAGCCCATGTGTCCAAGGAGCCAGAGGAAAGACAGAACGTGCTAAGCACAAACACAGAAGATAAAGATTCAAATCAAACCTTCAGAAATGAAAACTATGCATGAGATGAAAGATTCACCAGGTGGTCATGGCAGATGAGAAAAACAGTTGGTGAGCTAGAGGACCCAAGAGGAACTACCCAAATGAAACTCAGAGAAAGAGAGAAGTTTATCAGAGCAACAGCAGTTGTGGGGACAATTTGAAACGGCCTAAAATATGTATAATTGGAGTCTTTCAAGGAAAGAAAGAGCAGGAAAGAGAAATTGCTAGAAGACATAATGGCTGAAAAAATTGTAATTCTGATTTTAAAAGACTATGAACTCAAAAAACTAAGAAATTAGATGAGCCAAAGTGTGCATGTGCACACACACAAACACAAAAACTATACCACGATACATCACAATCAAATGGCACAAATCTGGTAATAAGGAAAAAAGCTTAAAAGAAGCCACAGTCAAAAAGACATGAACAGAGGTAAGGACGAGGGATTTCTCCCTGAAAATGATTTGAGCTAGAAACAGTGAAATAATATCTTTAAAGAACTAAAAGAGAAAAAAAAAAACTATGAATTTAGAATTCAGTGTCCAGCAAAAGTATCTTTCAAAGTTGGAAAAATAGTTTCTAGACATACACAAGCTGAAAAACCTCAGTGCCAATAAGCCTGCACCACAGAAATGCTGACATGTGGAATGATGCTGTAGAGAAGCTTGAACCTGCAGGTGAAAGAACACCAGGAAAGGAAATGCATGTGGAGAAATGTACAGACTTTGCTTATTAATTAAACACCTTTAAATATCATTGACTAATGTGAAAATAGTAACAATGCATTTGGGGGCTCCGAACATCCCTAGAAGTGCACTGTGTGATGGCAAAGCACAAAGTCGGGGAGAGAAGGAAGGAGCAGGTGTGGAGTCGTCTGTGTGAAGAGGCAGAATACCATCTGGTTATTATGAAGAGATGAAGACATGCCCTGAGCCCTACAGTGCCCATTAAAACCATAAGACAAAGTTATAGCTAATACTCCAGCAAAGGAGATCACAACATCATGAAAATGTTCAGCTGATCAAAAAGAAGGAAGAAAAAGATAAAATGAGGAGCTAAGAGCAGATGGGGTGAGAAATAGGAAGAAAGTAGATTAAATCCAACCACATGAGCAATCACATTCAATGTGAATGATCTAAATACCTTGATTAAAAGGCAGAGAATATCAGACTGGGAAAGAAATCAATACTCAAATATATGTCAACTATAGGAAACACACTCTATATGGTGACACAAATAGGCTAAAAGTGAAAGGATGGGAAGCACGCCATGCTGCTGTGGGTTGGATCTGCAATGTCCTGAAGAGGCTTGGCCCTCGGCTTGGTGCTGCTGGAATATGGTGGAAACCTGTAAGAGGTGGGGACTAGTGGAAGATTTTAGGTCACTGGGGGTATGCCCTCGAAGGGGACAGACCTCAGGCCCTCCGCTTCCTCTTTTACTTCCCACCTGTGAAGTAAACAGTTTTGCTATGTCGTCTTATCATGATGTTGCCTTCCAGGCCCAAAGAAATAGGGCCAATCAATCAAGGACCGAAACCTCTGAAACCATAAGCTAAAATAAACCTTTCCTTAAGTAAGTTGATTATCTCAGATATTTTGTTAGAATAACAGATAGCTAATAAGCACAATACTAAAACTAATCAAAAGAAACCAGCAATTATTATATTAATACAAATGAAGTAGGTTTTACAGTACACAAAGAGGGTCATTTAAAAAATGAGAGGGGTAAGCAAATCAATCCTCTACATTTATGCACCCAATGTGAAATCAAAATTAATAGAACTGTAAGGCAAACGAGACAAAGAAGCAATTGTAGTCCTTTGTCCCTCTTCTTCCTTTCTTCCTTTATCAAAAAGCCACCAGATAGGTTCCTATGAGGCGGATGGTCAACTTGAGTGTGGAAGGTAGGCCCAGACAGCTGGAGATGGGTTAGTATACAGGGACTATCGGAAACCAGGGTCATATTCTCCCCATCTGAGGGGAGGTACTCATACAGAAGCGAGCAGCCATGGATAGCCCCTGTGGTGCTGGACTAGAGTCTAAGCTATTAGTGTAAGCTCAAGAAATTCAACATGTAAGCTGGGCATGGTGGCACATGCCTGTAATCCCAGCACTTAGGGAGGCTGAAGTAGGAGAATTGAGAGTTCAAAGCCAGCCTCAGCAATGGTGAGGTGCTAAGCAACTCAGTGAGACCCTGTCTCTACATAACACACAAAACAGGGCTGGGGATGTGGCTCAGTGGTCGAGTGCTCCTGAGTTCAATATCTGGTACCAAAGAAAAAAAGAAAAGAAAAGAAATTCAACATGTAGGAAGAAGATTCAGAAATAAATCCAGATGTAAATGCATGTGTATTTCTTCCCTTCATGTCTTACTGCTGACAGGCCGGGGCACCCATGTGTGTGTCCAGTGAGCACACATTAGGTCCAGATGGGAGTTCCCATACCATTCTCCACCAAAGGAATCTGATTCCTTGGAGAAAAGGCTGGTTTCAGAGCTGTGGCAGGGAAAGAATAACAGAAGTCCTGTAACATCTTGTGCCAAGAAGATAAAGGCACATAAAGGTCAGGGAAGCTGTTCTGAACTTAGCACTGCTAAATTTAGACTAATTTGAGCATCAAATTTTAAAAAATGATGGTGACTGACTATAACCCTTCGAAGGATACAGGAATCCATGACTCCACACTACATATACAAGGAAACGACGAGACTAATGGGAATAACAGAACATCCTTTTCTTGTAGTAGAAAGCCTATAAATAAATGAAGGAATGATGGGATAAGGAATCTCTATTTGGCAATGACCATAAAAATAATCCAGGCAAGAAACATCAATAGATGCCCAAACAAGTGGGTACTCTCAAAATATCTCCTCACAAAACATTTATTAACTACAAAGAGGGAAAAGCTCAAATGATTAAAATCATCACACCAGCAACAGGGCAGATGGGCACCCCAGGCCACCCACTGGGTGACCTGAAGGGAACAGTTTCTGTGGCATTCTGGCCCTAAGCACATGCCTACTCTTGAGGCAACTCCAATTAAGGGACACACCAACAAAGGATCCGTTCATAGTTGTCCAAATGATCAAGGCCATGAAGTCCGAGGCTGAGGAGTACTCCAGATTGAAGGAGAAAGAGCACACTGGGTTGCCTGAGAATGGGGAAGGAGCACAAAGTGAACAGCTTCATGGGGACAGGCCTGTTACCATCCCACAGTATCACACAGGCAGCATGCCGTGCTGCACCTGGAGTGAGCACTCAATGCCAGCTGATGTGCTCACCAGGCAACTGTGTACACCAAGGTGACACAACGGGCACTGCAGCAGCACCAGTGACACACACATCACATCAAAACCACGATGGAAGCACACGTGTCACTTACAAAGGGACTTGTCAGTCTCAAACTGGCCACTGGCACACTTCTATTCTCCTAAGCTTACTGAGACCCATGTAAATTAAAATACACTGTGGGTCTCTACCTAAATAGCTGAACTGAAATGCAGGGAACATATGCAGACATATTTACTAAGTTTCCCACCTCACGAGCTAAAAGCACATTGGCTCACTGTCCCCCACATCCAAGATTTCTTTGTTGTAATTGTTTAATAGGCCCCTCTTTTTCTCAGGCCTGCAAACACATGAATAATAGACCCTGCTCTTGGGCCCCTCCTTGTCTAGTGGAGGGACCTAGATAAAACAAAGGAATCCGTGCAGTGATGGGCGTGTTAGGAAGCACTGTTCTGGGCTGGGCTGAGGAGTGGACAGAAAGGGCCAGCAAGCATTTCCTGGAGAAGTTATGCCAGCCACAGTAAGGAGGGCTGGAGACACTTAGCTGGGCAGGATGCAGGTTTGTGTTATCTCAAGACAGATGAGCCAACCAAGGGGTCCTGCTGTGAAGGACGAGGGCCAGCAGCCATCGACATTTGAATTCACGCTACAGTATTTGTATCACACAAGGAATCCTCCTCTCCAGACGTCTGCCACGTCTGAGCAATACCTGCTGCCTTCTAAGTTCCCTAGAGCTTATGTTCACAAGCACTGAGCTAAGATTCAGCCTCTGGCAGGGGAAAGTCGGACACTGGGGATGTGGTCTTGTCACTATGGCATTCACTGTCTTAAGTGTGTGCTGATGACTGAGGAAGATGAGGCAGGAGTGTGACAAACTCAAACCCCAAAGACTGTTATTACTAAGAGGAAACATTTTTTAAACAAAACAATGATCAGTGACAAACTGAACAGCAGGGTGAGGGGTGAAAATCAAAAACTCATACGTCCTTGTGGTGTGTTCAAGAAACTGTCAGGGAGCCATTCCCAAGAAGGCTGATTTGGAGATCAACAAAGGAGAACAAGGAGGTGAGGGCCATGCGCAGGAGCCTGCATCCACCAGCAGACAGAGGTCTCTTCCCTCCTCTAGGGCCTTGCTTTCCAGACAGCCTGGTGAAATACCGATAGCTCAGCTCTCCTGTTACAGGGAAAACTAATATAAAAATAGACAGACTGCCTCCTGTGTTACCAAGGAGCCTTGCTAGAATGGAAAATACAATGTTGAAACCCTTAAGTTAGGAACGAAAACGAGCTTATCAATTGCCATGCTGAAAATACCAACGCAAAGTGCGTGAAACTGTCCCTTCAGGTATTCATATCCCTTCACATTCACCTTAAAAACTACTCTGAAAGTAAAAGAGGAGGTGAATTAGAAGCTACTACTTTGAATAGAAATGAAGAAGTTGGGCAAGAGAAGGTCGCTGCTTATCTCGTTTTAATTACCATATATTTAATACAAACTTGGTTCTACAAGAAACCAGGAACTGGGGAAAACCAAGTATCTCCCATAACTCATAAGTGGATATCCATATCATCCAAACAGAAGGCCTTTCTCATCACCAAAGTGCAAAATGTAACGAGATCGTGACTCAAAACAAAATACAGTACAAATTTATTGACTCCAATCGTTCTTAGTTAAGATTTAAGCAAAGTGAACAGACAGAATTAGGTACAAGTAAGCAATGGATTAACATTAGATATTCTATTTTACTATGAATTTTCAGTCCAAAAAAAGCTTATTCCTAAAAAAATGATTCACTACAAGGCCTAACAACAAAACATATTACAAAACCACTCATTCATTTCTCTTTAACCAATAAGCATATATTCAATGCAAACTGTGAGATAGTTTTGGAGTAGTCAATAACAAATTATCCACCTTTTGAAAATTAGTATTAACCAAGAATAACTATGGAAATTCAGACAGTACAAATGACTAAAGAATGCTGATTCAATTATTGTAAAGATTTACAGTAAAACGCTTTGGTTCACCAAAGCCTGTCTCTAAAAGGAATTTTTGAAATACTTGATGTTCACTCTCTTTCTCCTCTAGAATCTAAACACTTGAGTGAGTTTCCTCCTGTCGTGTGGAAATGCCCTAGGTTGTAGCACTCCCTGGTACACACTGGCAGAGCCCATTCAAAATCATGCAAACATCCAATTTCTTAAAGTGCTAGAGTCACAAGAGGAAAATGTATTTCTAAAACTTAAAGAAGTTTAGTAGCCAGTGTTTGAACACTTATTAAAGAATTATTTAAATCAGCATTTTACAAAAAACACCAATGAGATATCAGAAATTGACAAACTGACTTGTAATATTCCAATAGTTAATATTTCCGAAATTTATCAAGAAATCTGTTAGGAGTGATGCCTAATTATTTATATATAAGAAAATGCAAATTTTTTTCTTTTCATAGTTCCAGATTATAGGTGCACAGGTATGTGTGCACACAGGAACCCAATCTGAGGGAACAAAGGCCAACTTCAAGTCTGTTCTGTTTCTTCCTCACCCTGACTGTTCGGCCAGGCAGGAGATGCAGCCACCCAGGACTCTAGGGAAGGGCACATTCCATTCTTGTCCCATAGCTGCTACTCTCATTAGCACCAATAGGGGCTTTGTGTGGATTTAGGTGATAACCAATTAAGTGCTAGACAATTTTTACACAGAGAAGGCTATATATGATCCATTCCAAAACAGAGAACCAGGAACAACATACATCTCCCTACAAATGCCAAAAACATCCATTACTGAATTGCTAGTTGAACATTTTGGTTAAATTATAAATGCATGCCAACTAGTCTTAAGCATGAATATTCTATTAATCTTGAACTATTACTATTAAAATGCACAACATTTGTTACCTCCATTGCTTACTGTGATAAAAACACTTTTATGTTACTCCCTCCTTACCCCACATAAAAGGATTCAATAACAAGTTCTCAGATTAACAAAGAATATATTAAAACATTTTACATTCTTTCCCCACTGCATAAAAAAGCAGGCATCCTGAATACTTACAAGGAATAAATGAGTTTTCTACATTTTCAAAAATTAATTACAATCAGAAAAAACATTTACAAGAATATCTTTGCTATCTAAAGGAGTTGCAACGATGAAAGACCAATTTATTTTACACCAAATATTTGCCTACTGGCTGAGATAAACATTCTTTAAAAAACTGTTTACTGAATAAAGCAATTAATGTCTTTCATTACTTTACTTCTTAACATTTAAAATAGTTACATGAGTGGAAGCATTTTTTTTTGTTTCTGACCACCAAAATAAACTCTTTCAGCCTAATGCTTTTAAGGTACGTTATAAAAAGTAATAGAAAATCCAGAACTGCATTATAAATGTTTTTGGTTCAAAATTTTATTTGAAATCTTATATTTTTTGCCTAGACAAAAAAATGTGAACAAGACAAAACACTGGTTAATTTTTAAAATCTAACAGATATGCAGAGCCTATATTGAGATCAAAAATATTTTTTTACTGATTAACAGTATTATTTTAAAAAATCTTCAAAAATGTAGCATAAAGGTTCAAGTCCTGGGATTCTGAATTTGCAATGCCAAGATTATTCTGTATCATGGAGTTATCACAGATACGCCAACAGTCACGTAGGTGTCAGGGCAACTGTCTTCTGAAGTGGCAGCTAGTGCTCAGAGTAAGAAAGACCACATTAATGGGGAATGAACTCCATGTGTGATAATCCACTATGATGTCGCTTTCACTAAAGATCACATGCTTTAGTTTCATCTTTAAAATGCATAGATTTCTTCAAGAACATATAAAGATGACAAGGATCAGTAACTGCAACCTAATTTTATTTTCCTTTCTTCATCAAATTTAAGAACAAAATAGAAAATAACTACTAAAATATTTTGGGATTTTTGATAGCTTTTTCAAGTGAAAGGATAAAAGGCAAATTTTCATATATAATTCCTATAATATACAAAGTCAATTAGTATTTTATAAAAATGTCTGTTTCAATAAACAGAATATCTTCCCCACTATTGGTATGGAATGTTGACGATGAGACTGACGGGTGGAGTTCTCTTCTATCAGAGCACAAACTGAAAACTGTTTCTCACTCATCGCAGTTGACTTTTCTAATTTGAAAGAATACGTGGTTAAAAAATGTATAAACTTGGAGTCTCAATCCGTATCACTACCTACAAAGGATTTTGTAGTTTCAATAATATTTCTTTTATATATGTAACCCTCCCTACAAAAGCGAAATAAAAATTTTCCCTTCTGAAACACCCGAATGTATTTTGGATAACGCCTACTAAAAGGCTTTTAATTACGACTGTCACAAAATGGGGGCGGGGGGAGCCCAAACCCTATGAACCAAAATAAGTAGAAAAACCAATTTTGGACCCTTTATAAGTGCTTCAACACGTATGTCTGAATATTGAGTAGTGACTTAAAGCAGAACGGTGCTGCTGCTGCTATTTTAACCACCATGGATTCCAACACATCCTAACACAAGTCCTCACAAAAGACAGTGGCAGGAGAACATGTGTACCATATACATTGTTCCTGGGAAGCATGTCTGAAGTGCAAGGTGGGGTTTCCTCCTCTGCTGAGGCCTCCAGAAGGAAGTGGTGGTTCAGAACATAGCAGAGTGGCTGTCCTGGTTCCACGTGGTGGGATCTGTCTACGTACTTGTCCCCACCTACCTGTCACACTAATGTCAAATTCAGAATGAGTACCATGTCAGCTTTGCACTTTGTTCCATTAGACTTTCAATCTGTGACAACATAAATCAGAGGAAACCAAGCATGCACAGTCCTTAGAATGCAGGTCTGATTGAGAGTGTGCTTCAGAGGTCTTTATGACATGCCTGTTGCAGCTGAAACTCCTGGAAAGGGCGAGCTCCTGTAAATCATGTTGTCATTTCTGTGTCTTCCTTGGAGCGTGACAATTATTCGATATACTAAATGACAGAGCAAGATTTCATTATTCTGTAAAAATCTAAGTGTGACTGTTGCTCATTAAATTTCTCACAATTTTCATAGAAAAACAAAGTTCTTACATGACCACAAAATACCAAGTATTTGTTTTTGTCAAGTGCCAGGATAACTTGTTGAAGTTGAGGTTTATCATTTTTATTGCTAAGGTGTCTGAGATCTAAACCAATACTGACAACAACTCCACTTCTCCCTGATATATTTTGGCCTTAAGAACATGGCTGAGATTTAACTAGAACTCAGGGGTCTAAAATAATCAGAAGGAATACTCTGACAGCATTCCACTAATCACAAATCAGTCAAAAATCAAAACCTCAATTAAATGATTATACTGACACCTTGGAATGAGGACTGTGCAATCCATCAAGATTAATCCAATTTCAACAGTAATGAAATCCAACCCCACTGTTGCTATAAGGTCTGGAACCACAATATTTTAGAGTTTATTTCTGAAGCTGACTTAGGACATTTCTAATTAATGTCAGTTTATCTCAAACTTAAATTCAAGCATAACAATTTCCAACCTTTATTATTCTTTTTTAAAAAATATTGTTTCTTAGGACAGTTCACAATTCAGGGGCCTCCCATTTCATATTGGGTAAGTGTGGGTCTCTCAATTGTGTGTCTGTTCATGACTCCAGAGGCTGAAGGCTGTTTTGAATGTCCTGTGGCAGAGCTTACACATGAACTGTCTTTTAAATGTGATTGCTGAAAGAGGTGGGGCATGGTAGAAAAGAGTGTCCGACTCTTGGGGTGCAAACAGTTTCTCTGTGGCCAGGGTGGGGTTTTCAGGCAGGCTAGTGGGGCTGTCAGGTTCCAGAGGTTGGATCTTGGGCAGGGGTGGCGGTGGCGGCAGAGGCGGTGGCGAGGGGGAGTTTGTGGGAACGGGGCACACCTCTGCCTCTTTATGTGCCGTCTCTTCCGTAGTCTGAGACATGTGGGACTGGAAATGACTCCAGAGCCGGAAATTGGTGCGAAAGGCTTTGTGGCACACGTGGCAGATAAAGGGCTTTACTGAGCACAGCAGCTCCTGGTGCCGCTCCAGCTGCCTGTGGGCTGGGAACACCTTCCCGCACTTCTCACAGGGCCACACGCCAGCCTCCTTGCTGGGGCCTGCCTCCTTAGGAGCTGCACTGGCCTCAGGCGGCTCCTCCTCAGCCTCCTCCACGGGCTCCTCTTTGACCTGGATTTTCAGTTGTTTAGAAAGACTAAGGTCTTCAGGGAGACAGGAGGAATCCTCTGAGTCCAAGTTCACTTGCTCTGAAGAGTCACTGAACGCATTGTCGTCTTTTGGTGTAGTGATGTGATTTACCTTGTTAGGCTCGGGCTGGGGCTGGGGCCTAGAAGCAGCCGTCACTTCGCCATTGTGGTCCAGAGCAGGCGGGGAGACATTCTCAGTGGGGGCCATGCTGTTCTGGTTGTGCACTTCCACCTGGTGCCGCCAGATGCTGAAGGAGGACTTGAAGGTGCGCATGCACTCGAGGCAGGTCAGCTTCTTATACTCACACCTGTCCTCGTGCTCCTGCTTCAGCGTGGGCGAGAAGAACCTGAGGCTGCAGTAAGGGCACATGGTGGCGCTCCGGCAGAGGCGCTCGTGGTTGCCTTGCTCTAGGAGAGAAGAGAGCTTAGCGTTACAGAGGCGGCACGCGTAAACCTCCTTGCTCTCTACTGTGCTTGCCAGAGGAGCAGGCTCTTTTGGCTTAGCAACTTTATTTACTCCGAGGGGTCTTTCTCCAGGGTGCATTTTTATGTGTTGCTTAAACTGAGAGAGAAAGCGGTACGCCTTTCCACAGTAAGAACAAACGTAAGCTCCTTTGGCTCGAGAGCGCAAGTTCCTCTTGACGGCGTGCTGTGCTGGGGAGCTACCCTGTCCCTGAAAGCCAGGCCTGCTGCGCCTCAGCTTAATGATCAGGGCCTTCTTAATCTCCCTCTCTCTCACTATGTCAATCAGCTTTCTTTGGAATTTCTCATCCAAAACTGCGTGGGAGCTAGAGGCTGGTGACGGGTTCTTCACTACGCCGTGCTGGGTCTGACAGTGTGTCCACACTTTGAAGTTGGTGTGAAACCTCTTGTGACAGATGTCACAAGCGTAGGGCTTCTCTGGGTTATGGTACATGTTAACGTGGCGGTGAAGACCTGCTGTTGATCTAAAGATCTTAAGGCAATGTTTGCATTTAAATTTTTTGTTTGGTCTTGTCCCCTCCAACTCACCAAATTCATCTTTGTTCAAGTCAGAATCTGGGAAATCTCTGTCCAGGGGAGGGCTTGTGCTGTCCTCACAGTTCTCTTCTGATGCAAGAGGGCCCTGCTCGTCTGCCTTTGCCTTCTTGAAGGGTGACCTTCTGTCTGCCTGGAACCTCCTCTTTGCTGGGAGCCTGCTCATGTCCTTGTGGTCGTCTTCTGTTTTCAGAGGCAGGTCGCTCGTGGCTGCTGCTGCATCTCCCACCGTGACACGGATGATGTCTGAAGGATCTGACAGTGGGCTGCTGGGCTCAGTCTTAATGCGCACCTCAGTCACAGGGGAGGCCCCGTCCCTGTCTGTGGGCTGAGACGCACTGAACGACCTGAGGCGATGTGGTTGTGGCACTTGAGGCCTGTCATCTAGGGCTGGTTTTTCACTGCGATCTTTTAAAGATGACTTTTGAGATAAAGCACAAAGCACATTCCCTGGTGCATCATTAGACACGGCAGATGACCCCTGGGAAGATTTCAAATCTATGGAGGGTGAGTAGACAGGAACCTGGCTATCCATTGACAATGACCGTCTGAGGAGGCTCTTAACAAGTGGGCCACTTCTGTCAATGCTCTGGTTTCCAGAACCAGATCCACTGGATGGGACCACTAAGCCTAACTTAGAGTAGTACAACAAGTTCCTGTCCTCACCTGGACCACTTCCTTTGTTAGTTTCTTTTAAGAGATAGGGAGTCTCTGATGAGCTGCGGAGAGACAAAACAGGTGGCCGTGGTCTTGTCAAGGCCAGCTCTATAGCTCTTCCCTTGGGAAGCTGACCACTCACCCCTGGCTTATCGTCCACGGTGTCTCTATGCTGCAGAGGCTTTGAGGGCAGCACGGCATTCCTCTTCACCAAGTTGCTTCTACTGGGGTCATCCAAAGACCCAGAATGCTCAAGAGACTTTGCAAACCCCGCAGCACTCTCTTTGGGCCAGCTCTTTTCAGGTAATGACAGATTGTGAAGTGGTTCTGCTGGCTTTGGAGCCAGTTTATTGGTATTAGTCTTGGCTGCCATACTTGGTGAGGGCCGGGAAGCATGGCTCAGATCAGGTGGATTCTGACCAACAGCTTTCCCTTGTGCTTCACTTCTACTCTGACACACGATGACACTTCTCTTTTGAGAACTGGTCTCTTCATCCTCTATGGACACTCTTTTTCTACTGGGACAGGCTGGGAAGGGGGCCTGTGGGGCTTTGGAGACGATGTTGGTCAGGAAGGAGATGCCCAGGCTGTAGCCCAGCTCCTGCACAGCGGCAAGGCTGCTCTTCTCCACAAACAGGGACGAGGAGTAGATGTAGTTCAGCACATTGTCAAAGGCGTCTGGTTCGCAGAAGTCGAGCTGAAAGACAGTCTGTGACTCATTTTCTTTATTTGTGAATAAACTCTGAAAGTACTCACTGCTGGCAGCCAAGACATTCTTATGAGCTCGAAACTTCTGGTCTCCAACGATCAGGAGCACGTCGCATAGCTGCCCCTTGAGGCGCTCCTCATTGAGCGCGCTGAGCAAAGAGATGGCGTGCGCTGGGTTGACATAGTGCAGCAACCCCTCCATCGCTTGGGCTTCTCTGAAAAACAGAAGGTGCAATTATCTCAAAACTGTGATAGAAAACTTACCAGGGCAGGTAGAGCCACTGGCTGTCTTTCTACAGGCACCAGTGTTCAGCAGTGGGCTGGACAGAAGCTTTCTGAATAATCTTATTTAATAACAGTAAAAATATAAAACAACATGCTTCGTGGTTTAGGAAGGTCATCAGTCATTACAACAGGAGAATTTTAGGAACTCAAGACTGTACTTTAGACAATGACTGCTAAAACCTGGTAGTTATACACAGAAGTGATACTTGAAAATAAAAGTTTATTATTCATGGTCCTTATCTAGTTCATTCTTGGTTTTCTCATTAATTTGGAGAATAAATACGAATGACTAAAACCTCTGAAGTCTATAATTCTAAATCAGTTTTATTATTGTATACACTTTAATGTAATGGGAATGGTACCAATGGATTGCAAAGTAGAGAGAGGTCTTGTCGGACCTTTAAAAATGGGTGAGAATTTGGAAAGAGAAAAATCTTGGCTAATTACCAGTGAACCAAAGTGTTTACCATAGATTAGAAGCATTAAAGACTAGGAACTTTTTTTTAACACAAATTACCTTGCAATCTCTTAAATGGCATTTTCAACAGTACCACCAAGAAAACTTTAGCCTGGTTCTAAACTTAATTAAGGAGTTGAACTGAAGTTTCACTGAATTACCCTTCAAATCTAAAGGGTGGATGGGTCTGGTGGGTGAGTGAGTTCTGGGTACCAGCTCCTGTCCCATGAGCCAATGTCCTTGGGCACATTTGCTTAGGTGCCTTATTGAAGTAGGAGCAATGCTGCATGCATCCTCTTGAAGGACATGGCAAAGATGGCATGAGCTAGCACCTAAAACATAGTAAGCACTCAACTAATGTGCTTAATTTTCAAGAACTGCAGGATAAATAGGTATTTAATTCAATATCAAAGAAAAGATCCAGGTTAACTCTCTCATGCTTTCAATGAACACAGAGGCATTCTTACAGAGGCAATGCTTGGCTCTCCTCATGACTCTTTGCATGGATTTCGGTTACTACTCTTAACATCTCATCTCTTTAGTTTGGTTTTATAATGTCATTTTCTCTTTAAAATACTGTTACGGGAATGAGATATAGCTCAGTAGTAGAGTGCTTGTCTGGCATGCACAAGGCCTTGGGTTTGATCCCTTGCCCCTCAAAAAATAACACACATACACACACACAGTCATGGCATTTTTACTTTTACTATTAGAATGGATCCAAAGTGATTAAGAACATTTATGACAGTCTCATCATTCTGGAGAGGGCACTCCGCAGATGAACCACACTCAGCCCAGCACACCTGCAGGTTCTCTCCTGGCTCCAGGGGGCCTTGGCCAGTTAACCCAGGCCCAGGTTCTGCAGAACCAGCAGAGAGCAGTCTGTGAGACTGCCAATCTGGAGTGACCTGGTACCACACACAACCTCTCAGCCCCACTCTCAGTCCTTGGCAAAGTGCTGACTCAGAGGTATGGCTGTGCTTCCAGGGTGGATGACTTCAGCTGGGCCACAAACCAGTCCTGGGTCAGAGTACCAGATTTCCCTTCACACCATCCTGCCATCACTTCACAGTAAATGGTAAAACTTAATTCTTCTACTTGTGATTGTTTGACAGATATCTTCCCTTCCTTTTCAGCCATTTTAATTTTCTGCCTCACTTTAAGAACCACACAAGTATTTTGTAAAGAAATCTCATCTTTTACAAAGGTCAGCAGAAAAAGAAGCTTAGAACATCACAGGCATTGACTCAGCTGTGTACTGGCAGTGTGTAGTACTAAGAATTTCTGAATATGTGGCCACAGGGAAAAGCAAACAGAGAAGCAAAAGCTGCACACTTAATCTGTCAAATGGGTTCTTAAACTAGGATTTGTGGTTTGGAGTTAGCAATTGAGAAAGTGAGAAAGCAAGTGAGAAAGAAAAGAACTAGAAGAGAGTAGAAAATGTCAGAATGTATCAAATGCAGTAAGGGCTTGGGAAACTTGTTTCAGTTATAGACAAACATATTCATAAATGCAACCATGTGCTGGGCTGAAATGTAAAATACATTCCTCCCCTTGGATGACAATCAAGAAAGCTTGACAGTCAGTGTTTTGGGCTAATCTCTCTCTCAGTTTTTGCCATGATAAAACAGGGACAATAATAGCTACTTCAGAAAAATGCTATTTTGAGAGTCAAATATTTGCTATCATTTTTTTGGTACTGGAGATTGAACCCAGGGGCACTTGACCACTGAGCCACATCCCCAGCCCTATTTTGTGTTTTATGTAGAGACAGGGCCTCACTGAGTTGCTTAGCGCCTCGCCATTGCTGAGGCTGGCTTTGAACTCGTGATTCTCCTGTCTCAGCCTCCCTAAGTGCTGGGATTACAGGCTTGTGTCACCATGCCCGGCTTTCATTTTTATTCAACATCTACAACATACTACAAATCATACCAGGAACTTCTCATGCCACTCACTCATTCAACAAAATGGCATCTGAGAAGACTTGAGTGGGGGACAAGTCTGAATATGCCGTAGGAAGCAATCACAGCAGAGGGAACAGCCAAAGTAAGGGAGGGCTGGAGCAAAAAAGCCAGGCAGCTGTAGATGAGGACATCTCAGAAGCAACTAGGAGACAGACTGCACAGGGTTGAGTAGGCCTCTGGAGGAACTTCACAATGGAAAATACACAGCCACTGGAAGACTGAGCAGAGCAAGGACAAAGCCTGAATTGTTTTAATTAAAACACAGTAGCTGCTCTCTGCTTCCTGAACATCACATGAGCCACTTTTCTCGGCCACACTCTTCTGCTATGATGTTCTACCTCACCTCGAGCCCCGAGGAATAAAGATGGCCTTCTATGGACTGAGACCTCTGAAACCATAAGCCCTCAAATAAATTCTTCCTCCTCTACAATTGTGCAGTTCTTTTAGATGTAGCAGCAACAAAAGCTGTCGTCTAAAACAGAAATTGGTACCAGGAGTGGGGTTGTTACTGTGAGTAACCTGACCATGTGGTTCAGAATTTTTAGGAGCTTTTTGAAATTGGTGGGAGGAATTTTGAGATATTTAGCAGTACAAGCTGGAAATGCTTTATGTTGTTGTAAACAGAGCTTAATGGTTGATTCTGGTGGGAGCTCAGAAGACCAGAATACCAATAGGACTGTGGACAGTGAAGATGAGCCTCAAGAGGGTTTAGAAGACAGGAGGACACTACTTGTAAATGGACTAGAGGCCGTTCACGTTCTGTTCTGGCTGAGAAGTTGTCTGCATTTTACCTGTGTCCTGAGAGTTTCTGTGAGGCTGATTTTAAAAGTTATGGACTTCTTAATCTAGTGGAAGAAATTTTTAGGCTGCTTAACATTCAGGCAGTGGCATGAATATTGCTGGAGGCTTTTAGCTAAATTTATTGTGATAATCAGTAGTATAAAGCAGAGCATAACGACTTGAGAAACATGGACGTGAAAGATGGGAGTAAAACTGGGGCTAAGGAAGTTGCACTTGTTAAAGACATTACTGCCACTAAAATGCTAAAGGCTTTGTCCAGAGACAATAAGAAAGATGACTTAAGAGCATCTCAGGAATTGGCAAGATCGAGTCCATCTCAGACTCAAGGAAGTAAAAGCAAAAATTCTCCAGAGACCAGTAAAATACCCTTCTTGTACAAGGGGGCCTAGGAAGTTTTTTCAACATGCTCAGCTACCTAGGCCCTCAGAGACTGCTGCATCCAGGGTCCCCGGAGGCTTGGCTATTGCTCAAGATGGCAGCAGACCATGGCATCAACCACGTGGTGCTGGATCTGCAGAAATGCAGGATGCTGAAATTATGGGGTCCTGGAGGCCTCCATCAAGATTTCAAAGTTAGGCTTGGGAGGCCAAGAAAAATGCAGCAGGTTTTGAGTCCCTACAGGCAGCCTCTAAGAGGGTGATGTGTAGGGATTTGAGGAGGCCGAAGCTGCAGTGGACACCCCCAAGATTAATGCCAGACCTGTGGGACACTGTCATAGGAAAGCTGTAGGAATTGAAGAGACAAGCCAACAGGAAGGCCACTTGGGCTGCAACCAACACGGTCACAAGGGCAGAGCTACACAAGCCTTCTGGAGAGAACATCATGATGCCATGTGCCCCAGATGCTGGACGTGGAGCTACGGGACTTGTTTGCCCAGCTAGATTTCGGTCTTGCTTTGGTCCTATCCCTTCTTTCTATGCCCTTAACTTTGTAAATGGAAATGTTTACTCTGTATCTTTATATATTGGATACTTGTAAACTGCTTTTGATTTTTACAGGAGCTCAGGAGGCAAGCTTTGCCCTGAGTCTCAAAGACTATGGTTTTGAACTTTTGGGCAATCTGTTGAGACTCTAGGGACTCTTGGAAATGGACAAAATGTACTTTGCATTGTGAGATCGTCGTGAGCTTTTGGGAGCCAGGGGCGGAATATTATGCTTTAAATATGAGGTATCCCCCAAAAGCTCACATGTGAGACAATGCAAAAAGGTTCAGAGGAGAAATTACTTGTTTATGAGAGTCTTAACCCAATCTGTGAATTAATCCTGATAGCAATTAACTGAGTGGTAACTAAAGGTGGGTAGGGTGTGCCTGGAGCAAGTGGGCATTGGAGGCGTGGCTTTGGGATACATATTTTGTATCTGGTGAGTGGAGTCTTTGCCTCTGAGTCCTGATCGTCAGGTGAGCTGCTTCCCTCCACCACACTCTCTGCCATGATGTTCTGTCTCAACTCAAGCACCAAGGAATGGAGCCAGACTTCTATGGACTAAGACCTTTGAAACTGTGAGCTCTCCAACATTTTCCTCCTCCACCAAAAACCAAACCAAAACAAAACAAAAGAGCCCTGGCTATGGCATGGAGAATAAACCACAGAGCACAGGACGTAAGTGGAAACTGGAGCTGGTGAGGAGTCTATTGCCATGATCCAGGTGGCCTGGACCAGGTAGTGGCAGTGGAGGTTAAGGTACAGCCATTAGGATTGCTAATGGAATGACGGTAGGAATGCCAGAAGGGAAGGAGTTAGGATGTGTCTAAGGGTTCTGCCACGACAGCTGGAAGGATATCCTTAGTTGACATGGGGTTTGACAGAGAAATCAGGAATTCAGTTGTTTTTTTGTTTGTTTGTTTTAAAGAAATTCAGCTCTGATACACTTTATGTGAGTGATAATGTGTCCATTAATACATCTCTTTGGGGGATCCTTCTTTACTCCCCTCTTCTTTTTTAATACCAGGGATTGAAGCCAAGGGTGCTTAACCAGTGAGCCACATTCGCAGCCCATTTATTTTTTATTTGAGATAGGGTCTTGCTAAGTTGCTTAGGGCCTCATTAAGTTGCTGAGGCTGGCTTTGAACTTTTGATCCTCCTGCCTCAGCCTCCCGAGCAGCTGGGGATTACAGGTGTGCACCACTAAAGCTGGCTCTACTCTCTTTCTTGTGCTTTCTGGAATCATTTCCCATATAAACTTCTACATCTAAACCTTGTATCAAGGTTTGTTTTAGGGCAAATCCAAACCAAGATACCAAGAGAACTTTCAACCACAGGTACAGGTTAAAGAGGTATGTAAAGCCAGCCATATGAGACTGTGTCCTTAGAGGTGAAACAATGCTGTTCCACATATCATTTGCACTCTATTGCCAGATGGCAATATTCTTCTCACAGTTCATAAAGGTTTCTTTCTTTATCCTTTCTTCATGGTCCCTGTTTTTGCTCTAAGTAACTACTTCCAATCTCTTGGATCACAGGCTTCTATCTTCTTTTTTTAATTTTTTTTAATTTGTTGATGAATCTTTATTTTATTCATTTATTATTTATACATGGTGCTGAGGATCGAACCCAGTACGTCATGCATGCTAGGCAAGCGCTCTACCACTGAGCTACAGCCCCAGCCCCGGCTTCTATCTTCTTTGAACAAAAACATCTGGGAATTGGGGAATAATAATAAAGTCACTGAGAGTTAAGCTATAAGAGAAATATTCTTTGTCCCTGAAAATCATTTGGGGTTGGAAACTGTTCACTTGACTGTAACCTCCATTTAGAGTCATCAATGAGACTGCCTGCTTAACAAGTGGCTATGGATGCCTAAGTTCCTGATATACAGAGTAACTTCACAATATTTATTTTCCATTCTACTCAAACCCTCATTACATACTTAAAAACAGCTAATACTGTGTGCTTAGTCTGCCACATACATGAAAGCCAACATCTTTCATACAGTAACTCAATGTTTACACAACCCTAGATGATAGGTACTATTTTTATTCCCATTTTACAGATAAGGAAACTGAGGCATAGAGGGTCAAATAACTTACTCAATACCACACAAATCAGCAGCAGCAAAGCAGACTGCAGAGGCTGAACTCTTAACACGCTACCAACTGCCTCTGAAATTTCCACCTCACATGATCTTCTGAGCTAGACAGTCACCACCCTGTTTGCAAGTTGGGAAACTGAGGCACTGAAGGTCAATGATTTGCCTGTGGTTATTAGCAGTGGAGCTGGGAGTCTGGTTCCAGTCTGGGCTATTAATCATTCATTATACTACACGTTTCTCATGGCTGGGCATTCACCCAGAATGTGCTAAAATCCTAGACACGGAGGATGCCAAACTAACATACACAGCTTGTCTTCTGGAGCTTTAAGTCTTGCATAGGAATAGGACAAGGCAACCGGTCAACATAGTCCAGTATGTACGTGGCGGAAGGAGGGACCCAGTACAGGGCATGGCCATTAGAGACAGGTGAGAGGACAGTCAGGAGAGGAACCAGGGAACACGGGGAGGAGACCAGGAGGAAAGGTTAAGGACATTTCAAGAGACAAGACAGCGCCTGAGGCACCCCAGGAGATGCAAGTGGTTTCTTCTGGCTGGAGTGAAAAGTACATGTGGGGCAGGAGATTTCAAGGCTGGAGAGGAAGATGGAAGCATGCGGAGGTCTTGGGTCTAAAACAAGGCCACTGTTTTAGGAGCAGGAGAGTGAGTTTCTATTCTCCCCACCTAAAGACTCTAGAGGTCTGGAGAGACAGGAGAGCGAGGGAGCTGGGTGGTGCAGACTCCTCACCTTCATTTAAGGTCCTTGCTTTTACATTTTAATTCAATTATTAAGCCTTGAGAACAACTAGACCCCTTTCCTTCTAGATGCAATTAGACAATTAACATTCTGGATTTTTGTGCTTTAGCCACAGTAGATGTTATCTATTTATTGAGTTCAACAACTTAAATGAAAATATAAAATGCTTTATTGAGAATGCCGGCAAAAAGGGAAAACTATAATTGTGATTGTCATGAGATGATCTAGCAAACTTCTTTGTGGCTGGTGAAAGTACAGACTGAATTCTCAAAACTCATTTCTCTCCTATTTGGCCCTCATAAGAGGCCAGCTTTGTTGCTGAGGATACTTTTTCCTTGATACATTTTTATGATCCAGAAACAGTAAATTTTCTGGCACATCAGACTCCAGTTCTCCTGAATGTTATAATTATGAATGAGCAGGATCTCTGACCTACCGAAGACCATGCATCTCACGTAAAAATGCAGGATGCCTCTGGTATCTATGGCCTACTCCCTCTCTGCTGCTCATCTCTACCAACTCAACATGCAGGCTCCACCACTTCAGCCATGCTGGAAAAGCCTGGGAGCTCTTAAAAGAAAAGTGGGTGACAAGTGGAAGAAAAGGCCTATTTATGAGTAGCAAGGAACCCTCCCAGAAAACCAGATTCCCTGACCACTTGGGATCCTCACAAATACTTTCCCAAACTCTGCCTGAACCACTTCTATTTTATGTTAATTCTAGAAAGTCCAAGATGAGAGCATCTTCATGGTCAATAGTTCATGGGAGACAGACAGTTTTGAGGAAAAGCCTTTCCCATACTTACTCACCATCTATTAGGTATATGATCTTATAAAGACTACTGGACCTTTCTGAGGTCTAGTATACTGTTAAATGGGGTGAACACTACCTTTGCCACATGGAACTTCTGCAAGGTACAAAAAAAGCAACAAGTACGAAGCCCTGGTCTGTAGAACATGTCCCATCTGCAGGCACACATCTTCCTCCCTTTTCTCTCTCCTAAATATTTGGAGGGATTGCTCCACACTGCATGTCACAGAGGTGCTGATAATGGGAGGTAAGCAAACTGGCCAGCTCCTGGCTCTCCAGGAGCTCACATTCCTGTGGTCAGACAGACAACAGTGTGGTAAAGAATTCCAAGAGTTAAACAACAGGATTCCAGGAAACTATTAATCTGGCTAGGGAGCAGGACAGAGGATGAGTGAACAGCGGGAACATCAGGGAAGGAATGGGACTCACATTCCCTTGCCAGTTACAATAACACCAAAGCCTCTATTTTCCACATTTCTACCACAAACACCAAAAACACAGGGATCCCGAAAGCTTGCCTAGCCTCAAGTTCCAGTTCCCTAGAATGGCCACAAAGCCTTCACAGTTGGATTCCAAGTCCTCCAGTACACTAAATGCTAAGGGGGTCTGGGCACCGTATCTTAAAGCAAATTAACTCAATGCAATTATTTTCTTCCTTATACCAATGTCAGATCAGCTGCAAGGAATGGATATTTTTGAGGGGACAGAGATAAGGTGGGTAGAGCATTCCAGGGACAGAAGCAGAAGAAAGTGAAACACAGCCAGGCACAAATACAAGGGTACTAGGAGGTAAGTGAGGGGTTAAAAAGGGAGATAAAAAAAGAACCAAAATAATCTCAACTTCTTTCAGGTTTCAGAGATCAAAGCTCAGGCTGGTATAACAGCTAGCATTATAAACCAGCTTGGTCCCCAGAACTCCTACTAACAGTTCTAAAGGAAAATGTCTTTTAACATCCCAAACATTAACCTAAGACTGAATTCTGGGAACCAGGATCCTTTGAAATGTTGGAGATTGCTTAAATAATCCTAATTATGATACTAGAGAAAGAGGAAATGCATGTAACACAAGGCAAACACCCAGCTAAACACCACACACCTACTGACTTTGCGATAAAACACACAGTTTATGTGCAAACTCTCACCTCTGGATTTAGCCTAATTCTCTCCATTTGATTTTACTCTTCTATATGGTGACAGGAAGCTGAAGTTCACTGTCATTATCACTCACTTGTTGACAATGCAGACATCCAGAAAATACCTAAAGCTCCTCAGATTCCAATGCTAGACTAGCTTACCAGATCTTTCAAGAGGATTAGGTTACTACCTTGTATTCCACTCCATCACATTTTCAGAATGTCTGTCTCTTGCTCTTGGGTTTGAATTTGATTCAAGAATACACATTCTCTGCCACCACCAGGAGAATGATTTCCCAATGCAGTTCAGGTCTTAACTGCACCACAGCAGGGTGGCCTCAGGTTGGTCTGTTGGTCCCTTTTGGCCATCCAGCAGCCATTCCTCCTTCTCCTGTGAACAGCCCCTTAGTTTCTGCTTTGGAAGAACACTTGTCCCAAGAGTACAATCTGATGGTTGTAGGCACACACCCCAAAGCCAGGGCCAACTAGAGACTCTCCCTAGAATATGGGTCCTGAGAAGAGTGACAAAGGCAACAGATGAAGGAAGCTGATTGATCTCAGCAGGGCCTGAAAATGCGACCCACTAGTGCCTGACTCAGAACTCCTGGAGTAGTTTGCTTTGCCCTTCCTGGTCCAAGTTTTTTTTTTTTTTTTTAGCTTTTCTGTCAACCCCAAGAGCAACTTTGTATTTTTACAATAAATTCCTTTTTCAATTCAAGTCAGCCAGTTAGTTTCTGTTCTGATTATTAAAGAACCCTAACTAATATGTTTCCACGTGGCATTCACTCTTCCTGTCATGCCTTCCAAACCCATGCCTTCCAATGCTGCTGCTGGACCGAGCTTCCTGAATCAAGCACTGATCTGTCACACAACATACACATTAAGTATCGCTATTATTAACTCAGCTTATTACTCAACTTCTCTTATACACAAGGCACGGTTGAACGTATCTGAAATACAGGGGTGCTCAAAATAAACAAAGCCCCCACAATCCAGTGAGGTAAATTAGATGATAAATGATGAACAAATAAACAAGACAGACAACTTCCCATGCATTAAGTGCCCCGATGAAAAAACAGTGTGATTGTAAGTGCAGTGCCTAGGGATGCAGCAGACCCAACAATTTAGTTGAGGCCTAGGACCAGCCTGAACACAGGCAGCCTCTGTCCTGGTTAGAAACAAATAAAAACAATGTTTCCTCAATAGGCTAAAATGAAGATTTTATAAAACATGGATCCCAAGGCACTATAAAAATCTGCTTTCAAACTACTTTTAAAATTCTTCCCCTTAGCTATCTCCTCACAACTTTCTGTTCCCAAGACTCCTGAGACACAACCTATACATCCTATTGCTTCTATTACCCAACCTGAAGCTTCCCAGATGGTGTCTAACCCCTCCCCAGCTCAGCTCAGGTTCCAAGTCCTCTAGGAAGCCTTCTGTTAGAACTGAGTTGTGGCCAGGCCCTCACATATCAAAATCCTAACCCCAGCATCTCAGAAAGCAATCATATTTGAAGATGAGGTCTTTACAGAAGTAATTAAGTTAAAATATGCCCTAATCCAATATAACTGGTGTCCTTTAAAGAGATCAGGACACACACATACACTGTGAGGACATGGGCATCAGAGGCTGTCTGAAAGCCACAGAGAGGTCTCAGGAGAAACCAGGCCTAACAACACCTTGATCTCAGAAGTCCAACCTCTGTGATTGTGAGAAAAATGAATTTCTGTTGTTTAAGCTGTCTGGTCGGTGGTACTTTATTACAGCAGCTCAAGCAAACTAACACACTTCCCTGGACAACTTTGCCTTACAATAAGCAAACCCCTCTTTCAATGCCTCCATCATTTACATGGTGGGTATCATTTGTGTAGTGCTTATTCTTGGCCTTGTCTTGCTAATTGCTTGTGTGTTTCCAACAAGACTGTAAGTTATGTAGGAACTGATACTGCCTGACATGGTATCCTACTCAGCAATAAATGTATATTGATTATTGTGAACTCTTCTCCAATGAAATGTAGGAGTGGTAATTATACTTGTTGTTTTCCCTAAGTAAAGTGGTCACATCACTGCCCTGCTTTAGAATACTATTTTCTGTTTCTTTCTGGAGAAAAATCCAAACTATATACAGGCATGCAAATTCCTTACCCTCACAATTCACCTCTGCATCCTTACTGGACACTCCTTACCATCTACCCTACAATCTTGCACACCTAGATTCTGGCACCTAAAAGAGATTTCCTACCTCTCCTTTACCTGGCTACCATCTACAGAAAGATCAAGCTGAAATGTAACTGTCTCTAGAAAGCTTCCACAATTTGCCCCTAGCCAGCAGCTCAGTCATTTCAACCACCACAAGACTAGATCCCTCTGCAATAACCATTGACTATTTCAGTGGAATTGCGACCATCTATTTCCTCAGAAGATTTCTGAAAGGAAGAGCCCTCGTTTTCATCTACGTACTGCACAGAGAGAACTCCCTGGACTCAAAGCTCAAGATCCCGACTTGCTCACCCCTACTTCTCCAACATCTGTTACGGAGCCCAGCATCAGACATTCTCTGTGCTTCCTCTGAGATCTTGTGGCTACTGGACAACGACTCCCACATCTGTATGTCTGCTCAGACTTCTTGCACCAGCCTCTTGGTGCCAACTTAACAGATCCGTCAGAGCATAACCCAGGTGTCCAGCACAGCACCTATGACCCACACCTTCACACCCGCCTGTCCCACACATTCCCTGCTGAGCGTGGTTGTTGTGGCCTCTCCTCTGGAGCTCTCCTCTGCCAGGGACCTCTTCTCCTTCCTTTCCCTTTGACCAATCACTTGACCCCTGTGAACCTAGCCCTTCAACCCGAGTTCTCTCCTTCCAGCCCAGTCCCTCCTTCGTTATTTTTAGTTTCCCTTACCAGTGTATCTGTGCAATACTCCCTACTATCCAATACTGTAAATTTCTCAGGGGAGGGTTTGTATTTTCTTCAATTTTTATTTCCACAGAATGAAGTACATTATACTTTTAATAAATGGTGCCAAAAGGAAGAATGAATTAAACAGAAACTTACTTTTAAGTAAACCAATGCCTAAAATTTCAACTTTCTCTTTAACAGCAATTTTTAGGGACAAATTCAAACTTCATAACTACTAGTCATCAAAGGTGGAGACGGGATTTACTCCTTCAAGGGGAATAGTTTTTAAAAATAAATTTGAGAAATCTTCCTAAAATGGATTAACCCACACGGTGCCAGGAACATGATACAAACTCTAACTCGTGACTCAGGGGCATGCTGGTGAACAATCACTGGACTATGCTGTAACAGATGCCCTCGGATGCAGAGGTGCAGAGCTGGCAGCTCGGGAGCTCGAGCACAAGGCCTCCGCCGGCCGCAAGCCGAGTCCGCCCGCTCCCGGCGCGCTGCTCCCGCGCTGTCCGTAGCCACCCGGCCTGGGGGCTGGAAGTGCGCGGCCCGGGGCGGACCCTGCCTACAAGCGGGCTCTGCAGACTGGCACCGAACGTCTCCGGAGAACGCTGCCTGGGTGCCGTGCAAGGCCAGGCGAGGGTCCCGGGAGCCGCGGAAAGCCAAGTCCTCGGGGTCTCTGGAAGAGCAGGGCGCGCCGCTAGGCCCCGGCGTCCACTGGGGGCGCAGGGCAGGAGGGTTGGCCCGGCCCTGGGGCTGTCACGCTCTCCGCGCGGCAGGTGCCGGGTCCCACCACCGCCCCCACCGCCCCCACCGCCCCCGAGCTGCCCAGAACCAGGGCGCGCGCGCAGCCGGCAGGGCGTCCCAACGGCTCCGCGTGAGGGACGCGCGCACGGCCAGCGCGGGGCCGCGACCACCGGCAGCCTGGCCAGGGCGACCGGCGCCGCCGGCTAGGGGCTGCGCATGCGCGGTGGCGAGGGCGAGGCCAGGTGTGGGCATGGAGCATGCGCGGTGTGAAGGCACAATCGGCTACGTGGGAGCCCGGGCATGCTCGGTGAGCGCCGCGGCCCCGCGCACGCGCAGAAGAGCCCGAAGCCCGCAACCCGCTGGCGGAGGAAAAAGGGGAGAGAAATCACCTCAGAGTTACGTCAGGAAAGGCCGCGCTTTGCGGGAAGGCCGTAGCCCCCGACGGGGCCCCGCGGTTCTCCCGGGGCGAGGGGCGTGACCGTTACTCACCGCTCTTCAACCCCGAGGCAGACGCCGGTCCCCTTTCCGCTCACACTCGGCTCGCGCGCGCCGCAGCCGCCGCTGCCGCTGTGATTCCATCCATCTTGAATTTGACGTCATCCCACACTAGGGATGAGGTCATCGCAGGCAGCGCTCGTCACGTGCGCGGCGCTGGGATTGGCCGCCGGGCGCTGGGGGGCGGGGCGAGGGAGGTGCGCGGCGCGGAGCCGGAGGGCGGGGCCGGGGAGCCGCGCCGGTGCCCCGCGTCCTGGGCTGTGGCGGCCCCGCTCCCCGCGTGGGCTGCTTGCCGCTGCGGCCTGGGCCCTACGTCCTCGGTCCCCCGGCAGGCGGCCGGGCTGCGGTGAGGGGCCGCGGCGAGGAGGCGCTCGGGTCCCCGGTGAATGACGGAGGCTGCCGGCGTGGTCGCTACGGACATTTTGCCGCGGTTGTGCCGGCGGGGCGCCTCGGACTGCTGGCTTCCGGGAGTGCACACCCGCGGGGCCCCGGAGGCCGGGCCTGTCGGGGTCGAGCGGCCCTCCGAGCGCGGGGACCTTGTCGTCGGGCGCCGAGTGTCGCGCAGCTTGCGGGCGGTTGCGACGCGCCGGCGGAGGCTGTGCCCAGGTGGCCCTGTGGCTCTACCGGCCGCCCCGAGGTCTGCGTGGGAAGCCCCAGGACGCGGAGCGGGTGGACAACTGCACTACCCGTTTCCATGTCCTCCTCCTGAAGTGACCAGAAGCCGGAGGACGGCTGGAGAGAGAACTGGAGGAAACTAGTTAGGGCTCAGGTTCACCCGCTGCAGATGTGAGCGTCGGCTCGCGTTGTCAACTCGCATGTCATGCTTGTCCAACACGCTTTCACAGACGGGAACCTCTCTTTTTCAAAAGCAAGTATTGAATTAAGTGATCAGGAGGAAACAGCTTACTCTCCGCAATTCCAGCTCTCGTTCAGCATGGGCTTTCTTGTGAACATCTCAGCTGCATTTGTTAGAAGACTCCCTTCACGTTCGCTTATAAGCCAATAGCAAATGCGACTGTAAATGCCAGCTCTAAAGAAAGCTTCTTTAGTGTAGACAAGCTACATAGAACAGCTTGACATGTTCTCCAAAGTTTAGAACCGAACAGGAGTCTGTGTTATGAAGGGGAAATTCTAGAACAGACCCTTGAAATTTTCTAGATTTTAAATCGGCTTTACTACTTTTCTAATGTATGCTGATTTTCAAAACTAATTTTTGAAGGTTGAGTTTATGCACATGACCCTAGGTTAAAATAATTAAGTGAGGAGTGTATGGAAGAAATAATCTTGTATTAGGTTGGTACAGATGAACCTTATCTCCAAATTTATAGCTCTCTTGTTTATTTAGTTTCACTAATGTCCAGAGGACCGTTAGTGTTAAGAATCAGGCACTCTAAATTTTCTCCCGCACTTATTTAAGAACTTTAAAGAATGTTTTTCTGTTTTGAAGTGTGTGGTGGTTAAGCAAACTGTGGCCTTGTATTTAGAAGGCAGCAGTTATGTACTTCAAAAGGCCTTGAAGTTAAGGGTCCCCTGTGACAAGGCTGAGTGAGCATTCTGTTAATCCGTTTTGCAGGCAGGAGAACCAATTTGGAGCTGCAGGGCCTGAGCCTGAGCTGGAAGCCAGGTTTTCCAGTTCTCAGTTTGTTATACCTGCTGCCCAAAGCAGCTGCCCCATAGTATTTCCCTAGCTGGCTACCCATTCACCTGCTGGTTTCTAAGCGACCTCAACATGATGCACACTGGTGTATCCGCTGGAAGCCACAGATCACCAGTTGGCTGAAACTGACCTAACTGTCAAATGCAGCAGAAACCTTTGACCTTCCAGTTGACCTCTGATTTGTAACTCTTTACCAATTCCTTCCTCAAACTCCATGGCTGCAGTTAAGGTCTCAGTGTCCCGTATTTCCTGCCTCTCCTCTGCTCCTCAGCATCCTATGTTGGCCCCTCTGCCTTTGCCCATGCTCACACTCCAGTTTCCTAAGGACCATGACCTTGGCTCTCCTGTTACACTTGCTCTAGGGGGTCTTATCCATCCCCAGGACAATCACTGGTTACCTGAGCTGAACTTGGGCACCATCCTTAGGCTCACCCTTCACTGCTGGGATTGGGCTTGTCACTAAGTCCTGTGCATCCCCTCCTAAGTGCTTCTCTGACAGTGCAGCCACTTTGTTCCAGCTCACCCAGCATCCTAATTGCTTTCCTGGTCTCCAGGTTTCCCTTTTCTTCATTCTTACTTTATAGCCAAAGTGTCTTTAAAAGCCAGAGGCGTGGTAACACACCTCACTCCAGTGTTCAAGGTTCTGTCTTGTTCTTGGCATGAAGTTCAGACTCCAGCCTACACCAGCTTCATGGCTTGCCCCCACCCCTGCCCATCTTGCTGGGCCTCTTGCTTCTGGCTCAAGTGTATCACCCTCCACCTGAGTGATCTCTCCCCTCCCACCATCCAGGGCAGTTTCATCTTGCTCCAGGATTCTATCACCTCTCCACCCTACCCCTGTACTACCTTTTCAGCCTCCTCCTTTAATACCTGTGTAAGCACCTTGTATAGGTTTTGCTAGTGCCACTTGTGCAGGTGCTGTTGGACCTGCCTGCCAGGACCTCTCCCCTGGATGCTTGTCCTCCTCTGCCAGCTGCATGTCCAGCATGGGCTTGGCCTGTGGTAGCAGCTTACTGTACTTACATAGTGCGATAGCCATTTCCTGAAGCACCACAGCAGCATCTCTAGCCCCATATGCATATTCACTTATACAGAGCACACGTCATTTAGCCATCGTGGTGGACATCACCATCCGGATGGCCCAAGCCATGCACTCAGCAAGTTCATAGCTGCACTTGGTGTCTGCTTGTTTTTTCCTTCCCCACCCTACTTAAGGGCCTGTAGGCCCCATTACCCAAGCCAGAAACATGGTTATGTCTCTCAGTTCCTGCACTGGACTATCATTAGGTCTTAACAGTCTACCTCTTAAATGCCCCTTGGGTCCATCCTCAACAGAGCTGCTCCTGTTCTGGCCCCCAGCCCTCCGGCCAGTCTCACTGCTCATCCCAGTTCCCGCTCGGTTTTGCTTCCTTCTCTTCCCATTCCAGCCCATTTTCAGGTGGAGTTGTGTTCCTAAGCACAGCTGGCTGTCTAGTCAGTACACCCTTCTGTGGCTTCCAGTGGCCTGAAGCTTCAGTGCTGGTCATGGCCTGCCCAGTGCTGCCAATGGCTTTCTCTCTGCCTGCCCCAGGCTGCTGGGCCACTTTCACCCCCTCCTCCTCTACAGGCTCCCCACATTCAATGTGAATGGCACATCTGATTTCTCTTGCAAGCATCAGACCAAAGCCGTCTCCTGTTGTGCTTTACACCACCACAACATGTACCCATCTCTTCCTGGCGGCTCAAAGGCCTAGGCACTCATGTGGTATGTCCATAACCTGTGTATTCCCAGAGCTTTGGGCCGTTGCTAGGGCTGTTGCTTTTGAGCCAGTTGCTCTGGATGGTTGGTGTTTTTCCTTAGAAACTGGGTTACAGTGGTGCCCAACACTGTGGTGTTAGTAATACTATAAAACTCAGTTTGTCTGCATTTCTTGTGCCAAACAAACACAGCCTTTCATAAGTTGGAGGAGGGAAGTCTGCTTGGGGTTTAGAACAAGCCTCTCCATATTTGGAAGTGGGAAGTTTTACTCAGCTGCGATTATCATTTCATTTCAAATGCAGAGCTTTCAAATCTGGAGATCCAAATTTGCCCAGCCTGTGGTTTGGGTGGTTGTATTAGGCTAGAGTAGAGGGTGAGGTATCAGTTTCCTATGACTGCTACAACAAATTACCCCAAATGTGGTGGCTTAAAACAGCAGAAGTCTGTTCTTTTACAGTTCTGGAGGTGGGTGTCAGAGTCGCATCACCAGGCGGTGGGGAGAGTCCATTCCCACCTCTTCCAGCTGCTGGTGCTGCTGGCTCTTCTGGGCTGTGGTGGTGTCACTCCAGTCCCTGTGTCCATGGTGGCCATTGCTGCCTTCCGTCCACCAGATCTCTGCCTCTCATGAGACTGTTGAGAAGGCATTTTGAGCCCATGCAGGTACTCTCCTCAGCTCAAGATTTTGAATTTAATCACATCTACAAAGACCCTTGGGTTTCAGGGATCGGGACCTGATATTCACAGGGGTCATTATTCAGCCTACTGCAGGTGAAGACAGCGTTCCGTATGCAGACAACCAACGGGCGGTGTGGGGGGTGACTTCTGAAAAGGGAATGGCAAGTGGGGGAATTAAGGAAGGTGGTAAATGATAGAATGCTGTGAAAACGGGTTATGACAGCCACCTCCGGGTGGCCACCACTTGAGGCACTGTGAGGCTCAGAACGGCCAGGCTCCAGTCATGGCACTCTCTTCAGCGTGGGTAAAGTGGATTGGGTCATGTGTTGATCTCACAACCGAGAAGCCCTGTCTTTAAAGATGACCATAAAAGGGGGTGTGAGTGTTAAGCTGAGGACCTCCCCACCCATCAGCGTGCATGCTGTGCCCTGAAGGGCCTCGCCTCCCTCTTCTCACACCAGTCTTCTCATAGCCTTACACACCAGCCTCGAGGTTCCCCCAGCTCAGCACATTGCTGATAGTAGCCAGAGGGCACCAGCAGCTCCACACCAGTTTGCAGCAACCCTTTGCCCTGAGCAAGATGGTGAGAGGACGTGGGTGTGAGTGTGTGCAGTGGCGGTAGTGGGTCTATTTGATTATAAACTTTGTGCACAGTAGGAACGTGGATTTAGATGCGCTTTCTTCTGTGCTGTTCTGTAAGTTGCTATCAAGAGAGGAAGTGAGGAATACAATTCCTTTAAAGTTTACACCATGGGATTTCTTTGGTAAAGAAAAATGGATGCTCCTGTCTCCAGTGCTGTGTGGACTGGGTGGAGAATGACAGCTACTGTTGTAACAGGTGTCTACCGTGTGCCCTCAACTGTGAGCCCATCCTCCCAGCCGCTCTGCTCCTTAGGAATAATTCCCATTTTACATACTAAGAAAGTGAGGCTCATGAAGTATAGAAGGAGGAGTGGGAGTTGGGACCTTCTAACAGCAATGCCTGTGCCTGTCAATAAATCAAGCTGTTCTGAAATACTTCAGATATAGTTGGTTGAATTTATTAATTGGTCAGCCCTTTATCTTATTCCTTCCTTAACGAGAAGGAGTGACTCCAGAGCACAGCACTTTGGTTAGATGACTTGGGAAGACAGAAAGGTGTGGATAGCTGGGAACAGGTGGGAAATAAAGGGCTCCACACTGCAATACTTATGTTTTATCAGTGAAGCCATCGATGAACTCTTTGTTCTACAAAGAGTGAGGCATGTGGAGAGAGGGAATGAGTCCTCTTCATGCAACAAACCCAAGGGTTCAGCTTTGTCCCTAACAAAGGACCTGCTGACTCCTGGGCAGGCAGGGGAGCTAGCAGGTGCTGCTCTGGATTTGAGGCTGAGATCCTAGGCTGTGGGAGAAGATGAGGAACTCACCAGAGAACATTCACCCAGGCAGCCCTTTCCAAAGGGCTGCGTGTCTACAGGGGAAATGGCACTGTTCCTCCACTGTGGCGTTTCAGAGCAGCTGAGCGTGTCCAGTTTGGGCACTAAACTTCGTGTGGTGCTGCATGCATAACCAGTGGCTCGCCAGAATGCTGACTGAAGATCGACCCCGAGCTTTTCTGAAACCACCAGAGATAGAACTGGCCTTTTGTTTGGTTTTCTGTTTTTGTTCATGGAGACTTTAGAGTTTACCCCTGTGCTGTGGTGAGAGTCAGCTTGTTGACTGGTGCAGTCAGTCCCTTACTGAGAAGAGGAAGGAGGCCCACACTTCAGCTTGGTTCTGACGTGCCTACTGAGCTTCACCATCACCAGAAATTGGGTTTTAGTTTAGCACGCTTATACTATAAATTTAATCCATGTTTACCCTCAAATTTTTCTTAAAACATCCATGAAATATTGCAGAACTTCCACCTGAAGTTTGCTTACGGAGCACTCTTCCAAAAACCAGGCCCAGTGATCTCATCGGCTTTTTCTTGGCTGAGAGCAGCTGCCCTTGAGCCCCAGTCCTCGGGTGAGGTGACTCAGTGGATTTGGTACGCTGTCTGTATTCCACACCTGTGAAATCACCACTTCTAAAAACAGGCGCTGTGCCCGCCATGCTTTCTTCCCAAGGTAGCTAATGATGGTTACATTCCAGCATTTGGAAGGTTCTTGGGTGGGGATGGCCAGAGGTGGAGAACCACAATGATGTCCCCCGTGGTTTTAGTCTCACGTGAAATTCACTTTACAGGCTATTGGCTGTAGCAAGTCTAGAGTTTCCAAATAACACTTGAAGTATTCCCAATACTTTGCCTTATAAAAATCAACTTCATGTTAGAGATGAGGTGATAGCGGCATGTGCCAGGACAGTGGGTGGCCCCGCTAGACAGCCCTGTGACGTCTGACTTCCCTTTCAGATCTAGCTCTCCCTTGTGATGGCACTGGAGCAATTATTTGGAGCCATCATGGTGGTAGTCAGCAGGAAAGTTGGACTTATGCTTTGTTCCCACTCTGTCTCAGTGAATGCTCTTGACACCAGATGTGTGGGGTTTCCTACACACTAAGCAACCAATGCTGCAGCAGCGGGCACAGCTGGGCATCTTCTAATTCAGTTCTGACGCCATCTACCTGGAAGTGGCGGTAGGTGCCACAGATTGAGGGTTCCAGTTGCAAGCCCCGGGGTGTGACCTGTGCTTCGGGTGACTGGTCCAAATCAGGGTTCTCGCAACCCCTGCTTGGGTTGTACTGATCTGGTAGAGCGGCTCACAGAACTCAGGGAAGTGTACTTGTAGTTTATTGGAAAGGATATTCTGAAGGACCAGATAAACAGCTGCAGAGGGTGAGGTGCAGGGAGGGGTTTGGAGCTCCCATCCCTCCTGAGGTGCTGCCTCCAGGGACCTCCCTGTGTTCATCTCCAGCAGCTCTCTAAACCCTGTCCTTTGGGTTTCATGGAGGCTTCATAGGCATGGTTGATAACTCACTGGCCATTGATGATCAACTTAACCTTCTGCCCACCCCCTCCCCAGTGGTTGGGGCTGAATGTCCCTGTGATCCTGCCTTGGTCTTCCCCATGCCCCATCATGAAGCCCCTGGGGGCTGCCAGCCAGCAGTCAGCTCACTAGTACACAGAATGTCTTCACTTACCACTTTGAAGATTCCAAGGATTTAGAAGCTGTATGCCAGGACATGGGAAGGAAGACCCCTGCACAATACCACAGTGTGGATATTAAGACAATAGTGTTACTATCTTATCAGCAGAATAATAATCTAAAATTAGGCCCTGTGTTCTCTGCCAGAGGTTTGAAGTGAGCTCATCAGAATTGGATGCTAAGGCAGACCCTCCTCCCAGTGCTGCAAGGGAGGGGTCTTGCCACTTTCACGGTCTCATACCGGCCCGCACAGTGGCAGTCCACCAGGGATTGAGGGATCAGGAAAAATCAAGTGGCCACCAAGACAACTAGACAACTCAGCCACAGTGGAGACATCAGTTGTTTGGGTTTTTGTTTTTGGCTCTGGGATTAAACCCAGGACTTCATACAGCTAGGCATGTGCTCTGCCATTGAGCTACCCCGGCCCAGCAGCCACCAGCAGTGTCACTGACCTCCAGAATAGCATCGCCCAGCCTATGTTCCAGTGGGACCAGAGACACTAAAATACAGAGAGCACATAGAAGCAAACATGATGCCAGTGATTTGTCACCAAGTGTGGTGTGAAAAGCAGACTGTCACAAGTCAGGCTGCACCATGGGGACACACTGCCTGCAGCGGAAAAGCCTTCAGACCTGAGACCTAGTACTCATCGCGCTATAAAGAAGGCGCACCCAGAGCCTGAGAAGCACCATTTACTTCTGAAATGAAGAAAGAGGAACCAAGAAAGTGCCCTTGGTTCAGTGGATGGAGAACATGAGCTGCAGCTAGTGTGTGAGGCACGGCTAGTGTGTGAGACATAGCCATGCAACACTTGGATTCTTCTTTTTACAAAGGAGTGCCTACAGGCAGATGTGCCCCATTCAGAGCATGGTGTGGGGTAGTGAGTCCTCAGGGAGGCCAGCTTCTGGAGGTCCCTGCTGAGTGCCATGGACTCCAAATCTGCCGGGTCCTCATTAGTGAAGTGGGGACACCACAGTCAACCTCTGTGGGCTGCATGTGAGGACTGAGATGATAAAGCTAAGGGGCTAACACAGACCCTGGCACAAGGAAGCGCTGAATGAGGGCTACAGAGACTACTGTTTCTTCCGCTGGCCAGAGAATCGCTTTTGGACTGAAACCATGCCAAAGGAAAGCAACCTGATGTGCAGAGAACACCACAAGGTGGATGTGTCCTGGCATGCAAGGTGAGAGTAAGTAGCCAGGAGCTGAATCAGTTGTGCTCCGAGTCTGGGGAGACATGAAGTGTGAGATCAGAAAACCACACCCATACCAACAAAGAGGCCATAAGACAGGTGACCTGCTTGACCTGTGTGATGATCAGCTGATAGAATTTGCTCAAAACATCATATTTCCATATTTATAAAAGCTGGGGAAAGTGAACATTAGTGCTTAGAGAAAAATTCAAAGAAATTTGATCCAAATATATAATGGTTTAAAAATAGGATGTTAGGGCCGGTCTCAGTGGCACACGCCTGTAATCCCAGCAGCTCCAGAGCCAGAGGCAGGAGGATCACGAATTCAAAGCCAGCCTCAGCAATTTAGCAAGGCGCTAAGCAACACAGTGAGACCCTGTCTGTAAGTAAAATACAAAATAGGGCTGGGGATGTGGCTCAATGGTCGAGTGCCCCTGAGTTCAATCCCTGGTCCCCCTACCACCCCCCAAAAATAGGATGTTAGGAAAAGCTGCTTACTAAAGTGGCATTAAATTTGAGCGGTTGGAAAGTTTGCTAAATACAAATTACAAGAGGCCATTGTTTGGGACTGGATTCCTGCACTAGGCCTGTACAGGCCAGGCTAAAACTCAAAACAGACATTTATGTTAAAGTTCCAAATCACTAGCTGAAAATGGAAATCAGGATGAGAGAGATACCACAGTTCCCAAACAGGCCAGTTTCAACTGGTTTGATAATGAAGAGCCCTCTGCCTTGATCATTACACAGAAAGGTGACCTGAAGTGACCTGCCCCTTGCCCCCGCCTTACAGAGAAAGTGACTGCAGTGACGGATCTGCTTTTGTTCTTTGCTCCTCCTCTCAGCCCTTCTGTCTACAAAACCAGCCTCCTCTGCCTGGCCCCGTAGAGCACCGGTTTTCTTCTATGGGATGAAGGGTTGCCCAATTGCGGGATCACTCAGCTAAATAGTGATTTTGTCCTTTGACAGGGGGACCCCAAAATTGACCACAGAGTGTAATCATGGGGCGAATGTAAAATCATTGATAATCGAGACTAAAGTACCTTTCAGAGCTGGGCACTCAGAGGACTTTACATGGGAAACTGGAACTCTGTAGAAGGGTTGCACGTTGCCATTAGACCTTACAGTTCTTTGTTTGGGGCACACGATCCCTGAGTGTAGCGCTGTCTTGTCTCCAGGGCAGGTGAGCTAGAACTCTGGTCTACCTCAGAGGCCACTGGTCAGCATGTGTGCTGTTTAGCAGTTTCTTCTTTGACCCTCCAACCAGAGCAGCACCCAGCAGCTCCTTGGGCCCAGGACAGGCCTCTCACAGCCCCACTGTGTAGAGGTTGGTTTATGAGCCTTTGCCTGCACTCGAGTCATGACAGCTGTCTGTTCCATGCCCATGCCGGCGTTCTCCAACACTGGCTCATGTTTACTCACAGGACCACGGTGGGCTTCAAAAGGGGGCGCCTATCATCACCAGTCCAACTAGCAGAAACTCCACAGGACTTGGGAGCTGATCCCCAGCAGGAAGCACCCAGCTGTTGGCTCTGGGTTCGGAGGAGGTAGGGAAATGGCTGGAGAATCAGGAAGAAGGAGACTCAGAATAAAACCTAAAGGGCAGGTGGAATTTCAACAGTGAAACAGGAGTGTCCTCCTGTCTCTCCTTCCTTAGCCAAGGGATGCAGGATGGGGCTGATCCAGCTCAGGACTGTCCCTTCAGGCTTCCCAACCACCCTGGCTCCCAGGCAGGTGGGGTGGCTATAGGGCTGGGCTAACTGCAGTTCAGGTAACCAGCACACCTCCTGCCTCCTTGCCTCGTCCTGCCTGGAAAGCCTTTTCTTTCAGGAAATTCCTGCAAGCAGCATCTCTTGGTGCTTAATGGAGAGGTTGTTGACCTTATCAAGTCATTTCCCGGCCTCTCCAGGGATCCACTGTGAGAGCTCCGAGCTAATGACTAGGGAAAGCAGAGGAATTAAGCTGTGTGCACTCGGACACTTCTTATGGTCTGACTTCTCGGGATTCTTCCATTCATTTGTCATTGGACAGATACTCATCTCAGTCGTTTGTATTCCAAGATCTATGGAAGATGGACAGGGATGAGGACATGCCCTGGCCTTGCAGTCAAGTCCTGTCTGGGTGCTCAGCAGCAGGCCAGGAGGCTGGGTCTCCTCCTGGACTCTGTTTGCCAGTTTGAACTCTGACCTGAAGCCCTGCCCAGCTGCCTTTTCCCTACTTTTCCCATATTCTGCTCTGAATCAGGGTTTCCGTGTGCTTCTCCCTGACTCCGCCTGTGCGGTCCTCCTCCCGGGAGGAAGGTGTGTGCACACCTGAGCCTCCACTTGTGCTCTGCCTCCCTTGTGGCTACGCTCCGGCTCTGGGCGATGGGCAGCTGCTCTCAGCGTGGCTTTCTTTAGACGTGCAGGTGGCCCTCTGCATCTGCTCCTTCCCATCCTCAGATCAACCAACTGCAAATTGAAAATATTTGAAGAAAATCTGTACTGAATGTGTACAGGCTTTTGGGGGGCATTATTCCCTAAATGATATGGTGTGACAACTAGTGACATAGTATTTACATTGTATTAAGTGTTATAAGAACCCCAGAGGTGGCCTGTAGCACACGGGGGATGTGTGTGAGTTACATGTGACCCTCATGTACTTTATTCAAGGTTCCTGAGCCCTGTGGAGTTTGGTGTCCAACAGGGTCCTGGAACCCATCCCTTACAGAGACTGAGGGGCGATTATTGTTGTGGTTTAGATGTGAGGTGTCCCCAAAAGCTTACATGTGAGACGATGTAAGAAAATTTAGAGGTGAAGTGATTGGGTTGAGACAGTTTTAACCTAATTAGTGCATTAATCCCCTGATAGGGGTTAACTGGGTGGTAACTGTAGGCAAGTGGGGTCTGGCTGGAGGAGGTGGGTCATTGGGGCATGCCTTTGGGCTGAGCCCACGTGTGTGTATGGTTTGTTTTTGTTTTTTGGTACCAGGGATTGAACTGAGTGGCACTTAACTACTGAGCCACATCCAGCCCTTTATTGTATTTAATTTAGAGACAGGGTCTCACTGAATTGCTTAGGGCTGGCTCACTAAGTTGCTGAGGCTGGCTTTGAACTCGTGTTCCTCCTGCTCCAGCCTCCAGAGCCACTGGGATTACAGGAGGTGTATATTCTGTCCTCGGTGAACGGAGCTCTCTCTGATTCCCGGTGCCATGTCCTGAGTTGCTTTCCTCCTTCACACACGTCCGCCATGATGTTCTGCCTCACCTCAAGCCCCAGGGAATGGACTTAGCCGTCTATGGACTGAGAGCTCTGAAACCACGAGCCCTCAAATAAACTTTGCCCCTCTAACTGATCTTGTTGGTCACAACAGCAAAAGAGCTAAGACAGCTGCACTCCCTGAGGGCAGCTGCACAAGCTACCCATGCCTACAACGCAATTCTGTTTCAAAGAAATTAAAAAATATTATGAAGGGGAAATAGCCTGTGCCATGTGAATAATGAAGCACCAGCCACTTAAAACTGCCATTTTATAAGAAAAACAATACATATGATATATCTTCATATATGTGTGTGGAGAGGGAGAGATTGATTTATTGTAACGAATCTGCTTATAAGATATAGAACCTGGCAAGGCTTTAGAAGGCTGGTAGCTGGAAACCCAGGCAAGGGTTGAAGTTGGGGCATGAATTCCTTCTTCCTCAGGGGACTTCGGTCTTTCTGTCAAGGCCCTCAACTGATTTGATGAAGCCCACCCACACAGTGGCAGGTCCTCTGTTTTACTCAAAAGTCTGCTGATGTTATGCAGATCTCATTAAAAATCACCTTTCCGGGGCTGAGGTTGTGGCTCAGTGGCAGAGCACTTGCCTCGCATGTGTGAGGCACTGGGTTCGATCCTCAGCACCACATAAAAATAAATAAACAAAATAAAGACACCGTGTCCATGCATAACTAAAAAATATTTTTTAAAAAAATCACCTTTCCACAAACATCCAGAATCACAATTGACCAAATATCTAGGTACCGTGGCCAATTGAATTGACACATAAAATTAACCATCATGTAGAGTTAATCTGGTACAAGGGGCTGATTGGGTCCTTGGTGTGTCAGTGCCCAGCCCCACATGGCCACTGGTGTGCGCCTGCCTCCTCACTGACCTTGGCCTTCTCCTTTGCTTTTCTCCCTGATGAAGATAAAGGCAAGAGGAAGTGACAATAACGCCACAGTCCATGGCCCAACATGCCGTGATAGTAATGACACTGGTCCCTGAGGGCGTGTGGAGCTGGTGCCCAAGCTTTCCCTGCTCCTCCCGAGGCCTGCTTTTGATGACACTTGACACTCTGCCCCTCTGTGCCCTGACCTGTGTGCCCAATGAGAGTGTGTGAGTGGGCCTTGGCCACAGGATGCTAGCTGTGCCCCTCCCAGTCACAACAACCAGAGCTACCTCCAGACGTAGCCCCGTGTCCCCCGAGGGGTGTAATGTCCCCGCCACTGAGAAGCACTGGCCTGGAGGGTCTGATGGGGCAGAGGAGAGGCTATGGAGGAGCCTGGGCTGGAAGTCACACCAGGCTCAAGCTAGCTGGTTGCATCAGCTGCACACACAGCTTGGCACAGAGCGCCAGAGGGTGAGGCGTGAACCAGGGCAGCAAGGCCTCAGTGGTGGGCCTGGAGTGAGGCTGATGCCATCTGCTAGGGGTCTAGCCCTGCTCATCCCACCCAGCCCCTGTGGGTGGCTTCTGCTGCCATCAGACTTGGGCAAAACTGGCTAAATGTGGCCACACCTGGCCCAGCTGCAGGTTCTGGGGACTCTAATGTGTAACCCTGCGGCACCAGACTCTTTCCCACTCAGGAAAGCCTGCGGTGCAGAGTGCAGGGGACCTTACACAGTCCTACCTGCCACGTCAATGAGGGGCTTTTACACACCCCACAGCATACCTGAGTGTGATCCACAAGAGTGCCGTGAACTGTCCCCAAGAGATGGCTGTCATCCAACGTGTCCTACCAAGCTCCAGGCTCCTCCAGGGCAGTGGTAGAGAGAACGTCTCCCGTGAGCAGCTGGCACAGGAGAACACTGTGAGAACAGGCCGCACCTGGCACAGTGGCAAAGACGAGAGACGGCAGCCAGTGAGCACAGAAAAGCGCTCAACATCGTTGGGGAAATGCAAATTAAAGCCACAATGAGACACCACTGCACACTTGTGAGATTGGCTAAAATTAAAAATCCAGTGCCAAACGTTGGCAGGATGTGGAGTGGCTGGCACTCTTGTATGGTGCCGGTGGGAAGGTCCAGTGGGCGACTATTTTGGAAAACAACTGGGCAGAGTCTTGCCGGATGGATGTTCTGCATAAAAACCGCCCGGCCACAGCAGTTCACTCCCAGGTGTTGTTGATCCAGGAGCAGCTTTGATTTCCAAATTGGAAACAGCCCAGAGGTCCTTATGCAGCCCTCTTGGAAGCAGGCTCTGTCCACACAGCAGACTACTGCCCGGAGCAGAATTGCCAACACGAGAGTGTGGGCAACCTCTAAAGCACTGTGCTGAGCACAAGAAGCCAGACACTGAAAGTGACCTGGTCAGGTGGCGTGCAACTCTGATCAGGTGGCATTCTGGAAAAGGCATGCCACAGGGACATGCCCCAGGGGGGCTGAGGGCGGGAGCTGGTTGCCAGCAGAAGCCTGAGGACCCGGGTGGGGAGCAGCCTGTACCTTGATAGTGCTGGCTGCCGCAAGCCTGCCTGGGCTGCTCTGCACTTACTGTTATGGTCTGGATGTGAGGTGTCCCCAAAAGCTCATGTGTGAGATAATGCAAGAAGGCTTAGAAGTGAAATGACGGGGTTGTGAGCATGTTGACCTAATCAGTGCATCAGACCCCCGACAGGGATTCGCTGGCACTGTAGGCAGGTGGGGTTTGGCTGGAGCACGAGGGTCCTTGGGAGTGTGCTTTGGGGTAGTATTTTGTCTCTGCTTCCTGGGACCATGTTTCCAGCTGCTTTCCTCTGCCTCTTTCCTTTCTGCCATGATGTTCTGCCTCACCTTGGAGTCCCCCAGAGTGGAGCCAGCTGTCCACTGATTAAGATTTCTGAAGCCAGGAGCCTTAGATAAGCCTTTCCTCCTTAAGATTCTTCTTGTCAGGTCTTTTGGTCATATCAGCAAAAAAGCTAACTAAAATAGGACCCAAGTGTCAGATCAGCATCTCTGGGGTGGGGGGCCAGGGCTTGGGATGTTTGTGGGGTGAGGACGCAGGAGCCTGAGGCGAGGAGAGGGTGGAGTGGTCGGTGGTCTGCACATGCATGATCAGTCTTCCTGGCTCTGCACGGGACCCACGTTCATGGCGGCATCAGCCTGATCTGAGGGTCAAAGTTGCCCGTCAGATCCTCGCACAGGCCCCAGTGAAGAGTCAGTGGTTTCAACAAAAGTGGCCTTTGAGTCCCTGAAACGTAGCCTTGGTGACTGTTACTGTCACGACCCACATGACAGGAGTGTCCTCTGCAGCAAAGCCTGCGGGGAACACTCATGAGAAGTTGCCCAACTGCATGACCTCCAAAGCTGGCGGGTTTTAAAAAGCCAGTAGCTAAAGGGAAGCAGAGCCAGAGGGCTCCTCGGAGGTTCCTCGGCTCCACTTCCTCTCCTGCAGGACTGTGCGCAGCCTGCTCCTCACGCCCAGCCCTGTGGGGGCCTCCGCTGCCATCAGACTTGGGCAAAACTGGCTAAATGTGGCCACACCTGGCCCTTCTGGACACCAGCGTAAGGAGATGTGGCCTTGGATTCTCCCTGGTGGCCCTTCCCCAGTCTGTACCTCTTTGCAGCCACCGGTCCTGGGGCCACCTGTCCCCAAGGTCGTGGGGTGCACAGCATCCTCCTTTGCCCTACGATGTCTCCATCTTTTTCCTGTCCTATCTGTTCACACACATGGGGCTCTCGGACCCTGTGCTGCCAGCCTTTGGTTACAGGTCTCTGGGACTGCACGGGTCAGCTGTGACCCTGTTTGTATCAGTGGGAGGGCCACATCCTGGGTGGCCTTGGCTCAGGGAAGCTAAGAAAGGAGTCAAACCGCACAGCCTGGTAGTTCCTTCCCCCGGTGAGTTTGTTTTGGAATAGGTGGTCTGAGATAGAACTCCTGCATTGCTCTAAGAAAATGCTAGATTCCCTAAAATTAGTCTGGTTTTTTTCGCTTGTTTTGTTTTTTTAGGAAATAGCAAGGCTTGGTGGTGAAACACCATCCTTTTGAGTGTTGAAGCTCCATTTGTGACAGTGTCTAGAAGCCCATCTTCAGAAGAAAATCTTGGCTTCTGTGCTCTGTGCCAGCGCTGAGTGGAGGACACGCGCCGCGGAGACCCTGAAGTGCGGCCCCTCCAGTGGGAAATGCCTGCGCCAACAGCACATGGCCATTGCCAGCTTCGAGGGGCACCTCGAGCTGAATGGTGCCCCCAGGTCACATGTTGAAGTCCTTGCTCCAGGGACCTCAGAGTGTGACTATGTTTGGAGACAGGGTCTTTAAAGAGATGATTAATGTTAAACGAGGTCACTAAGGTGGCCCTAGTCCAATCTGACTCATGTCCTCATAAGAAAAGATGACTAGGACAGACAGGACCAGAGGATGACCCTGGGGGACACAGGGAGACGATGCTGCCAGCGAGCCAAGGAGAGAGCCTCAGGAGGAAGCAGCCCTGCAGCACCTTGATCTGGGACCTTCAGTGTGAGAAAATGAGTGTCTGGCTTTAAGCCTCGGCCTGCGGCTTCTTGTTATGGAAACCCTAGAAAATAAACACACCGGCAGAGTACTCGGAAGCCTCATTCAACTTCGATGCAGTGTTACAGCAAGCTCTCAGCCCAGGATCAAGGCGGGCTGTGGCGTGCAGGGAGTGCCCATCAGTACCTGGCCACCACTGGCAGCACAGGAGCTGGGTGTGGATGTGGAAACTGCTCTGGGTGTGGTTGTGAGTGTGTGTGTGGTGCTGGGGACAGAGCCCAGGCTTTGTGCCTGCTGGCAAGTGCTCTGTTGACACCTCAGACCCCAGGAAACAGTGCTCTTCTCCCCAGCCACAGCTCAGACTCTTTTGCATGGTAACTATAGACATGAAGAAGGGAACCTCAATGGTGAAGACCCTGCTCTGAACAGGATAAGTTCCTTTGTCAGATTACTCGGGCCCACCCCGACATTCACCTCTGCTCCTGCTTCTTTCTTAGTAACAGGACTCAGTTTTATTTGGAGTGGCAATATGCTAATTATGGCTAAAAGACCACATTTCCCAGTCTCCTGGCTTTCTGGACCCTCAGTTGATATTCTGTCAAACAACTGTCCATGGAAATGTACCACAGGGATTTTGAGGTCTTCAAATGGATGGTGCACTTTTCTTGTAAGGTGCTGCTGCTTTCTTTCTGGTGGCTGGAATGTGAATGTCATGCTGGAGCCTCAGCAGCCATTTTGTTCTGTGGGCTGACTTTGAGAAGAGGAGCACATCTGACACACAGAAAGGTGGCAGCACAGCGCAGGTGAGTGCATTGACTTCGTAAAGCCGCCATGTCGCCCTGGAGGGCCTGCTTCAGCCCAGTCGTGCTGTGAGAACTGGACTCCTGTGTCTGAGCCACCATGGTCAGATCTTCTCATTGTGTTCCACTGAATCAGATCACAGCATTCTCTGTGGTTTAAGATGCGGCGAAGGCGTCTTTGTCTTGAGAGGTTATGGTGAAAGCACATGGGCACTGGTTTGGCGCCTAGAAACACCTCCCTCCTTTCTGTCCTTGCAGGGTAGGAACACTCGGGTCAATGGTCTGGTGTACTCAGGTAAGTGAAATGTCCTTTTTGTTCCCAGATTTATGGTGACCTTCCTCAGCCACGACACTCCCCTCTCTGCTGCTCCAAAGTCCCCAACTGGGCAGGGGACAGTGCTTCCTCAGCCAGACAGCCTCCCACCTTGGGGATGGGAAAGAGGAATCGCAGTGAGTAGCTTCTCTGGCCCTGTGTTTGGTTTTGGCATGGCTGGGTCAGCCCATGGTAGCTTCTCCACGGGTTTGTCTGTGAAGCAAGTGACTTTGGAAGTCAGTTGGAAAGTGGGTGGGGTGAAGGAGAGGCGGAAACTGGTGAGCCCAGATGGGCGGTGGTCCAGGGCCTGGCAATGACGGGGAGGTGCACACGGACCCGGGCGGTGGGCGGCAGGGTCTGAAGGCATCCTGGAGAGGCGGCAGCCTGGCTGCCTTGGCCACAGGCGGAGGCTGCAGCAGGATCCTGGGACACGTAAGAGTGTGGCCAGCACAGGGGCCCAGTGGGCAGGCTGCGGTGATGAGGACGGGGCAGGAGGGTTTGTGCCAAGCCGGAGGTCCCATTCAAAGCAGCAACCTGACCCTGCACAGCTGGGCCTTTCACTCCAGTACGGTCTCCTGTCTCCAGTCTTAGGGATCAGGGTTCTCATCAATGTCACAGGACCCGAGATGGGGTAATCTAGTGGCTTCCAGAGGCTCCTCTGGTCGGGCCCACAAGAGATGTGGTTGCAGGCTTGGTCTCAGCCTCTCCTCTAGGGGTCTCCCCACCCTGGTGAGGCTCAGCAGTGGGGTTCAACCCCATCTCCGGCTGTCCAGAGCTCCCCTCCTTAGCCAGCCTGTGACACACTAGATCTCACGGCTTGTACAGAGCTGCTCCGCGTGAGGATCTCTGCTGGCACCCGCTCGACTCTCCAAAGCCTGCTAGGTGCTGCCGGGCCTCCCTCGGAGTGGATCTGCAGGAACCCGCCTTCCATCTCAAAGGAGGGAGGCTAATGGGAGCCTCCTCATCCTGGCCCCTTCCTGGACCTGGGTTTTACTGCTCTGCTTAGATTTGGTCTTTGAAACTCTCGTTTCAAAACAGAGAGTGCCACACCTGTGCCATAAGGTGGCTGAATTTTACCCTCTGCCTAGAGCAGTCGCCTGGAGTGAGCTACACCCCTGCAAAGTGGGGACAACCTGAAGCCGAGAGCAAACAGGGCAGGGCCGGAGCAGGTGGACCGTCCAGGAGGCAGCTGGGTGCGGCAGGGGTCACCGAGGCCCCCATACCCACCTCATGGGCCTCCCCATAGCCCCTGGGCCATCCCTTGACCCCAGGGCTCGGCCCAAGGCCCCATCAGAGGGCTCTTCCTGGATGCGTGGGGAGAGGCCTGAGCCCTGCAGCAGAGCCCAGGCCCAAGGCGTGCGAAGCAGTGGAGGACACGTGTGACAGAACATAGGTGTGCAACACGCCACGTCACAGCTGGTGGCATGGGGGAGGGCTGCACTCGCCAGCGAGCTCCGTGCTCCCAGCCTGGCATCCAGCCGTGCTCTCCCTGCAGCTCCTCCTGTGCGTCTCACCCCCTCTGCTCAGGGCCACATGTTGGGGTCCTAGAGGTGGAAACGCCTGATACTCTGGACGCCCTCAGATCCTGGAGTCCTGTCAGAGGGGAAGTCGCTGGTGTCATGGTGAGGAAGATGGCCCTGCAGATGGACAGGCCCCTCCAGAGTGTGTCCGGAATCTGCCTCTTTTGAGCTGCGAAGCCTGGTCCTTGCGGGTGAGGGTGGAGCATCTCCAGTTGCGCGCAGCCCCGCCTGGCGTCCTGCGGTCTGGGCTTCCCTTCCATGCTCTGCTGGCGGCCAGCACTTGCTTCCCTGTGCTCCCGCAGCCCAGCCTTGGGGCCGAGTGCTGTGCTCTCTCCCCTGCTGTCTGGAGCACAAGGACACAAATGCTTTTTATTTTCAAGGGCTGTGGCAGAGAGAATAATCCCTTCCCAGAGATGTGTACACTCTTCCCCAGACCTAGGAGCCTAAGGTTTTATGTGGCAAAAGGGATCTTGCAGATGTGACCAAGTGAAGGATCTTGAGATGGGGAGTTGATCCTGGATGTTACTGCAGGGCCTGATGAGGGAAAGAGGGGGCCAGGAGAAGGGAGGAGATACAGGACAGAGCGGAGGTCAGAGCCGGGCAAGCAGGTCGGCAGCTGCTGCTCCCTGGGACTCTGACCCCTGGGAGAGCCCCATGGGGTGTGTGAGGACGGCCTGGGCGTTACAGCAGGGCCTTCCCTGGCTTGGGGCCGGGCCGGGGCACAGACTGCATGGTGCGTGGAGCAGTGTGCACAGCGTGGGTGGAGTGAGAAGTAGACAGGATGAGCAGGTGGCTGCTCAGGTTGGGGCAGAGGTGAGGGGTAGCCTGGGCCAGAGCGAGGGCTGGAAAGCGGAGGCTGGAGGGAGAAGGAGGCTGAATCCCTAAGATGCAGACTGATGGAAAGTAGGGACACTGGAGATGCCTGTGTCCAGCATGGACCACCACAGCATTGCACAGTCCTCTGAGGAGACGAGCAGGAGTGGGGAGAAAGGTGGGGTGAGGAACGCTGAGCTCCTCCTGCAGGTGCCCCTGCATCTGGGGTGTGATGAAGAGGGGTGTAGATGGAGCTCGGCAGAGGGGAGGAGAGCCTTTCCAGGGAACCTGGATGTGGCTGCTTTGCAGCACCCAGAGTCTTCACACCCACGCACAATGAAAGCCCATGGTTTGCAGGGAACAACCCCAAAGAGTGCCCACCCTGTTGGAGCCGTCCGTGCCAGCTTCAGCCCTCCCTGGAGGTCCTTGGCACTGAGTGGGAACTGCAGCGCACCCCTGGGGTTCTGCTCGGGTCTCCCTGGAGAAAGTCCTCTGGTCCTGCAGGCGGGTGGGCTGCGGGAGCGCGGGGCACACCTGGGAGTGCCGGGAGCTGGAGGGTGACGCTTCGGCCCCTCCTCCCACAGTCGCACTGGTCAGAGCACTGGACACGCTCTGCAGCGGGACCAGTGGCCAGCCCCCCTGGTGGAGCTGTGGTTGCCCACAGTGAAGTGCTTCCTCCCTCCGCGCCTGTGTGCCTGGCGTCTCCCCAATTCACTATTTCTACCCAAATCCTTGTCTTGGGGTTTGAGAGGGAGGGAAACGAAACAAAGGCATCAACGAAGTTCTTCTTAAGTGCTGTGGTCAGTTGTGCTCATTTAAATGAAAAACAGGTAAGTGTGCATTCATTTTATAAATGCAAACATTTTATCCTGGATGCTCCGTGGTCAGTTCTTCTTGTAAATAGTCCAAGGAATTCATCGTTGTCTTGGGTAATAACAAAACCTTTGGGGCTACATTTTTCTGACATTTTAAAACTTGTATCTAAATTAATTTGCCCTCCAAAATCAACCAGTAGCTCATGTTGGCATGGCCCTCAGCCCAAGAGGAGGAGAGATAGACCAGCCAGGATGGACAGTTGCAGGCCAAGCTGTAGAGGCCCGTGGGCTGCGCCTGCATCTGAGGTTGATTCTCAGCCCGTGTCACCAGCAGACCTCTTCCATGATGCCCATCTGATCTCCCTGCAGGGTGAGATCTAAAATGGATAGAGGCACATTGAGCTGGGGAGGGTGGAAAGTGGGTGCCCCCGGGCGTCCTGTGCTCTTGAGCCTGTGACTGGGAGCATGTGTGCAATGGCCTCAGATTGCTTAACTGATGGCAGGGCTGAGTCAGGAAGGGAGACCCTGTGCTGTGACTCAGCCCAGAGCCAGGGGTAGCAGGGGCTCTGCTTACAGTCAACCTTCCTCTGCTGACCCTGGCTGGTGATGTGATTGCAGCCCAGGGCAGAATCAGCCCGAATTGCTCAACATGGTGTAACCAAGTCCACTTCGCCTGTCATGGCCACTGATGGGGGCGCTTACCCAACTGGCTCAGGTGGGCCACAGGTCCGTCCCTGATGGTCTCTGGTAACAAGGCAGGAGCCCCCACACTAGGAGGCCCAGACAGGCTGTGTGGGGGTGCAGGGGCGGTCAGAGGACTCAGAGTCTACACAGGGGCATTGTGTTTGGAGCATCTGTTTACCTTCTGTGATGGACTGATCGTCCTCTCCATGTCCCCTCCATGACAGACCCCTCCCTCAGGAGCTCCAAACTCACTCTGGCCTAAGGCCTTGGAGGACCAGGGTGGTCATGACACCACGCTGACAGCTGATGCTAGGGAGGGAAGGATGCCCACCACATTGAGGGTGAGGCCCATGGACGTCCACCTTCGCCGGGGTTTCACCACTCCATCTACCTCAGTGCCACTGGTGGGTACTTCCGACAAGATTCACAATCATAACAGTAAAAGAATGCTTTTTACAAAGGACTTTCACATCTGTGCTTCACTTGGTCCTGGCAGTGGCCTGTGACAAGATGTTGTTCCTCAGTCTCATTTTACCCACAGGAAGCTGAGGCGCAGAGCGCTGGGCGTGGTCAACCAGCTGGTAAAGGACCAGGCCTGGGGTTTGGGGAGCCTCCAGGCCTGTGGCTGCTGGCGAGGGCGGAGCTTCTCTGCATCATGGGAGCTCAGGAGGCAGCGAGGCTGCAGGCACTCCCTCCCTGCGCTCTTCCCCTACGCTCTTCCCGTCCCTGGGGCCTAAGCCATCCTTGTCAGATAACCAACCAAGCACCACGTGTGACCTTGGACTCCACCCCCAGGTCTCTAGTACCTTACATCCCACATGTGGCACCCTTTGGAGGACCCAGGGCCTGTGTAGTCCCATTCTCACCCCCTGCCTGCTCAGCTGGGTGTCTTCTGAGGTCCCTGTTCCAGCCCTGCCTGCCCCCATGTTCCCCTGTCCCCAGCACAGGCCTCCCTGGGAGCCAGAGGCACCAGCACTGGTGGTGCCTGTTCCCGCCATCTCTGTGGATTACACTGCGGCCTGGCAGCTGCTGCCTGGGCCTGGTGGAAGGGAGGAGAAAGAAGTTGATTTCAGGTGTTGATAGCCCAGTGTGTGACATGGTGCTGTTTCCTTGGGCCCCTTTAAACTTTAAGCATTCTGGAATGTCCATGAGGAGATCCAGGCTCAGCCTTTCTTGGGCTCGGCTGTCTTTCTGGCTCAGTCCTGCTCCACATACTCCTCTGGTTCTGTTTATTTCCTGCTGTTGGGGAGAGGGAACCCAGCCACATGGACCCCTCTCCTCTCCACACTGTCCTGAGCCTCTGAGGGCTTGGCCCTGCCTGTGGAGGGTCTGTGGGTGCAGAGGCCCCTCAGAGACTGGCTGGGGTGGGGCAGCGGGAGGTGGCGGGGACAGAGTAAAGGAAATGCCCCAGAGCAGGCCCTCAGTGCTGACTGCTGCTGTGCTCCAGGACCCGGACAGCTAAGCCCACACGCGCCCACTGCCTCCTCACTTTGCTGCTCCTGAGAGTGGGTGTAGGAGAGAGCAGTCACTCGACTTCCCCACCTGAGGGCTTTCGAGAGCCAGGGCTTGTGCTTCTCCCACCCTCCCCTCCCACGTACTAGGAACCCGTCTTGTAAAATCCCCTCAGAATAACTAAGCTCCAGGGTGGCTTGTGCCTGGTGTCTGTCACGGTGCATATGCACGGGCAGGATTCCTGAGAGGCGGGAGGGCTGAGAGGAGTCTAGTCAGCTGTGAGTTGGCAGCAACCTTCAAATGCACCGGGTTTAGGTGGCTGCCACTGGTGGCAGGGAGCACAGCGCAGCTATAGTAGGGATGTGTGCTTGCGTGTACCCCACGGGCTCCTCATGTGGGTCACATCTGACTCAGCCAAGCATGACCCCTTCTGTTCTCCCCAGGACACACCCCAGGGGAGCGTGCGTGTGGGAGGAGGCCAGCTGCTCAGCCAGCAGCAAGGAGGGACAGGGCAGCATGAGCTCATCTGGAAGCAGAGGGCAGTCACTTCTAACAGCTCCGTGACCCTTGCTGTCCTTAGAGACCACAGTGGAGTGGAAGCTAATTGCTATGGCTTAGATCTGGAATGTTCTCCAAAGGCCCAGGTGTTAAAGGCTTAGTCCCCAGAATGGTGCTACTGGGAGGTGGTGGAAGCTTCAGGAACTGGGACATAGTCATTAGGTCACGGGGTGTGCCCTGCAAGGGATGGTGGGGTCCTAGCCTCTTCTACTTCCTTCCTTTTGCACCTAGCTGTGAGGTGATCAGGCCCCCTCTGCAAGTGCTCCCATTGGTGGTATACTGTGTGACCTCAGGTACCAAAGTAATGGGGCCTGTTAATCATGAACTGAAGCCTCCAGAACTGTGAGCCAAAATCAACCTTTCTTCTTTTTAAGTAGATTTGTCTCAGGTATTGTTTTACAGTAACGGAAAGCTGACTGGCACAGTAATTGATATGTAAGCTAAAAAAAGACCAAGTAGAATTAGAAATGTTTGCCTCCTAGATAGAGCTTCATCTTGTTAGGTAATATCCTCCATCCTTTTCCTGACTTCCCAAAGGATCCAGATCCACCACCAGTGGACCAGGCTTGTGACTTGAGGTAGCTACGAGAGCCTTTTTACAGATACCCTACTGCAATCTGCAAACCCACCTATACTTAAATCACACAGTGTCCTCTCCCTGTAAACCTGAGGTGGCACACCAAGCACCTTTGGCTGAACATCCCCTAACTCTAGGTGCAGCAGACCAGGTATTTACACAGTGCCTCTGCTCAGCCTCCCCCTAACTATCATCCTTCCCTGTCCCTAAATGCAGATGAAAAAGACAAGCCATTTCAGCAGATTTGGGTCAAGCTCCAGTGGGGGTCATGGTCTTCAAAATTTGTCCTTAAAACACGGGGGCAGGATTTGGATACTGGCAACTGCTTATCCATGTTTACTTGAAGTATGCTGGGATCTTCAGTGGCACTGTTTATTCAAAGCCTGTCCCAGTGAGGACAATGTTTGGTTTCCCAGAGGCTGTGCTGGCAGGGAAGAACTCTGGGAAACCAGAACTGGGGCTAAGTGTCTCTAGTCCAAACAGCGGAGGAGCCGTTGGTTTCCACGTCCGCTGGGGGACTGTTGGGCTTCCTGGGCTCACTCCAGATGAGTGTGCGGCAGGGCGTTGTGCAGCCCAAGGGGCTCTCGCTGTCTCTCACCTACAGAGACCCGTCGTGCACCTGCAGACTTCAGGCTAAGTAAAGCAATGTCCAGCTCTGGGATGAGACCTTGGGGAAGGTCTTTGGGCTGAATGGAATTCATCTGAAGGTTCTGACGTCATCGCCACCGCACTGCAGTTCCTGAGTACCGTGCCTGCGTCTGCGACGCCCGGGAGGAATGCCTCACCCCACTGTATTTAGGTCTTCACCACAAAGTCCAGACGCAGGCCAGGTGTGAGGTCACTGGCTGGCTCTGCTGGGGCAGATTTACAACCAGGCAGCGGACCACTCGGCGGCAGATCCCCAACCCCGGGGGCAATTGCTCTTGGACTGCTCTCTGCTGATTCCATGTGGCCTGCCAGTGCTGGACCGTCTGGGAGACACAGTCGGGATGTCAGGAGACGTGCTCAGGAGACAGGGCTGCTGCTTCCTTGCGAGCTCAGGGGCTGCAGCGGGATGCTTGCTCCCTTCCACAGTGACGATGGGCAGACTGACCTCTCCTGTGACGGGCATGCCAGCCTGCTGCAGGCCCGGGAGAGATGGAGTATGGCATGCGATGGGCGTGTGCTGAGAACCTGCACCTGAGCTCTTAGTAATTGCTGCCTGGGCGTAACACCCTGGGCGTAACACCCAACATTCCCAAACATCAGCGGACACAAGAGTCCCCTAGAGATCTTGTAGAACTATGGATCCCGACTCAGCAGCACGGTGCACAAGTTCCCAGGGGATGCTCAAGTTGTAACTGGGGACCACACTTTGGAGGCCAGACCTCATCTGTTTGACTCCAGGAGTAGTGTCCTCTGCTCAGCCTTGTGCTGTGCCCACATGGCCTGGGACATAGTCATGTCGGTTCAGCATGGGGCCACAACCTCTCTGGTCTGGCAGTAGCACGGAGTACGTGTACAGTGAGCTGACGTCTGTGAGAGGCCAAGCAAGGACCCCCTACCCATCACCAGAAGGGCGGCCAGGAGGCCATCAGGCTGCGGAGAGGGCTGAGTGGGCTGCAGAGCGGGGGTGTCAGGGTACCAGGGTCGGGTTCAAAAGAGAAGAGCCCAGGATGGGACAGGCCCTGCCCACCTGCTTCCTGGAGACCAAGGAGCCCTGATTGAACTGCGGCCACTGTCTGTGGGTCCAGGATGGCATTGGTGTGGCAGCTCAACCGCCTGCAGTGCATGGGAGGAAATCGGGTAGAATCATGTCCTTTGGGGCCTGAAGAGTGTGTGACGCCTGGTCAGCCACAGAGGCGGGGAGGTACCTGTGGGGACAGAGGCCTGGTGCCTGCTTTCCTCACATCTGGTCCTGCTTCCCAGTGGGGTGGCTGTGGGGACAAGGAGGGGGAAAGACACCTGCTGAGTCTGGGGGTCACGGGGCTCGGGGCTTTTGGGTTACCACTGCACAACTCAGGGGAACAGACTCTGGTTTTGAGGGGTCAGGCTGCACCTGGCCCAGAACTAGGTGACCACCGGCCTGGGTACTCAAGTCCACGCACCTGGCCCTGAGCACATTCCTTCCTGCCACATGACAGTATCCCTGGGCCCGCTCTGAGGAGACTGGGTACATCGCGATGCCATCAAAATGTTTCAAATTTTTTATTGTGATGTAAAATTTAAGTGTTAGAAAAGTTTTTGCAAGGGTAGTACAAAGACTACCTTTGCTGTAGCCTTCAGCCAATTTACCAATTGCCAGCCTTTTGTTCCGTTTGCTGACATCTCCTCTCTAATGTAATCTCTAAGCATATTTCTCTGTCACATAGGTAGTGTCATCACTGTCCACGTTCGTATCTCTTCGTATATGTGTGTTTGCCCAGGTATGTGTGTGTTATGGTTTAGATATGAGGCGTCCCCCAAAAACTCATGTGTGAGACAATGCAGGAAAGTGTAGAGGTGACGTGATCGGGTTGTGATCGTTTTAACCCAGTCAGTGCAATAATCCCTGATGGGGATGAACTGGGTGGTAACAGTAGGGTGTGGCTGGAGGAGGTGGGTCATTGGACATTACTTTGGGGAATATATTTTGTCCCTAGAGAGTGAAGCGCTTTTTCTCTGCTGCTTGGTGGCCATGTCCTGAGTCACTTTCTTCTACCACCCTCTTCTGCCATGATGTTACTTCATTTCAGTCCCAAAGAATGGAGTCAGCCATCTATGGACTGAGACCTCTAAACCCGGGAGCTCCCAAATAAACTTTTCCTCCTCTAATTGTTCTTGATAGGTGTTTCGGTCACAGCAGCGAAAAAAGCTGACTAAGACAGTATATGTGTTTGTGTCTGAATTTGGGGGAGAGAACAATTTGGAAAGAGGTTGCCGACATCTGGCTCGTGTCTGCTGTGTCAGCTTTCTGTTGCTGTGACAAAATACCCGGGGAAACAGACTCAGGGAGGAAAGATTTACTGCAGAGGTTTTAGTTGATGGTCAATTAGCTCCACTGCTCTGGGCCTGAGGTGAGGCAGAGCATTGTGGTGGGAGGTCATGGTGGAGCAAAGCTGCCCAACTCATGGTGGCCAGGCAAGGGGGGGCGGGCAGAGACAGAGGGAGATCAAGGGCCAGCTATCTTTCAAGGGCATGTTCTTGGTGACCTTTTCCTTTGACCTAGGCCCCACTCCTGAAGTGTCCACCACCTCCCAATACTGCCATCGCTACAAACCGCCAGTGAGATCCTCCAGTGAGATCCGAGCCCTCATGATCCAATCCTTCCCCAAACCCCACCTCTGAGCACTGCCACATTGGGAACCAGCCTTCAAAATATGAGTCGTTGAAGGAGACATTTGAGATCCAACCCCTAATACCCCTGGTTACTTTTGGCACCCACGTCTAAGAACGCTGGTATTCTCCTATGTCACCAGCATTGCCCCATCCCAGGCCAGTCCACTGCTGTATCCAAATGTGATGCCTTTATGACTCCAGCCAGGACCCTCCCTTGGACCCAACAGTGCATTTAGCTGTCCTCACACAGAAGGGTCATTTTCACCCTTTTTAGTAAAGTCTAAAACCAGAGCCAATGGCATACAAGTTGCTTTTATTTAAAGGCTAAGAATCTGCAAATACTCCTTCTTCATCAGTAGACAGAATCCATGGCGAGGCGCCTCCCTGGCTGACCTCATATGCCTGCCTCTAGGACAAGTAGCCACGGTGACCTGCTTTCGGGGTGCTGGCCATGAGGCCATGCCATCCTGCACAGCCTGTTCTGAGTCTGGGTTACAAGAAGGCGGCCCTGGCTCTCTGCTCTGGAACCTGGCTTTGGGGCTGCTTTTGTGTTGAAGAACAGATTTCTGGCCAGGCTCTTTGATCAGCAGTGTAATTACAAATTTTGTCCTAGCTCTGAAGGAATGAAAACTTGCCAGCTAAGTTAAAGCTGCGAATTCCCAGGTTTCCACGTGATCGTTCTGTTTTTGCAAACTGAATAGTAATTCTTTGTCCCAGTACAGTGTCGGTCACTCCCTCAGAGTCCCTCAGAGACGTGCCTTCGTCTTTCTGAGGCCTGTGCGGTATAGACGGAGTAGAGGTGAGGATGCACTGGCTCCTGGCCACGCGCGGCAGGCCCTGACCAGGCACAGGTCTAGGCTACACCATCCTGGCCTGGCCCTCACGTGGTCTCTGGCACCCCACCTCGGCCATGAGCCAAGGACCACAGCAAAGGTAAGGGAGTTTTAGCCTGCCTTTATGTTAAAAAAGGACAAAAAATAAGGTAGTAGGGAGAAGGTTTTGAAAGTTCATTAGGTTTATTACACCTTTTACCAAGCAGCACAATGTCCAGCATGCTTTACAGGTAGGTAGGACGCCTTTAAGGAACTACATCTGGCCTGGGTCGCACATGTGATGTTCCCATCAGGGCCTTGGGGAAGGTGTCACCTGCCTGAATGCGTTGACAGTGATGATGGAATGACGTTCTGGAACACGTGCCTTCATCTGCAGAAGAGGAGGCTCTAGTGCACACAGCAACTCACAGCCACCCAGCAGAGCCAGGCTGTCTCAGGGTGGCCCCAAGATCACACCTGGAGGCTGTCACTTCAGAGGTCCCCAGCACAGGGGTCACCTCGGTTCTGTTGTCCACTGCCACCAGAGCTGTTCGTGGCCTGCAGCTGCTCTGGGTCAGCCTGGTGGTGTCCTTTCAGGTGTAGCCCTCCTGGATGCAGCTCAACACCTTCAAGAAACCAAAGGTAGACGTTCCCATCGTCCTTAGGGGCCTTGTTAAAGGTTGCCCACGTCAGGATCCAGGGCTCCAAAGCTTGGGCGGCTTCTAGATCCATCTTTGTTGCTGCTGAGCCCTTGCTGGCCCTCCTGCCCTCGGCCGTGAGGACTTGCTTGCCTCTCTCTGTCATATCCAAGGAAGCCTCAGGGGTTGGCTGTTCACATGTCGCCATGAGGGAGCTTGTGGCAGGCTCGCCTCTCTTAGGGGGAGCTCTTGCTCTGGGGATATGTGAACAAGAACTAATTTGCTTTGTCCCTCCCAATTACCTCACTTTCTCTAGTTCACCAGTTTTCCTCCATGTTTTTTACTGGTGCATCTTACCTATACCTGGGGTTTGGTGAACATATGAGTACATGCTCACAATATAACAGTATAATTTGGCCAATATCACTCCCTAGTTCACCCATTTTCTATCAACAGATAAAAAAACTGAGGCCAAGGAATTTTTGTTGCCTGAGGTCCCAGAGTTGATCAGCTCTGGAGCCCAGGTCTGAGCCCCATAGATTCAGAGACTCTGCTCCTGTGAGACCCCAGGGCCCCACTGGAAGTTAGCCCAAGGCTTTCAAGGAAAACTTCCTGCCTGTGTGTCTCCTGCAGCCATTGAGCAATGGCCACGGTTGGCATGGTACAGCGGCACCCAGGCAGCAACCCTTGGAAGTGCAGATGAGAACTTGCCATGCTCTGGGCTGGCTCCTGGGCCCCTCTCACCTTCTTTATGGCTCTGGACTAAAGGCTTCCAGATCAGTGGAGCTGGGGGCACTGAGTCTGGGAACACCTCAGTCCATCCTAGCAGAAAGAGGGTGTGTAATGTCCCATAGGCCCTGGCTTCTCCCACAGCAGGAGTGAGCACATGAGGACAGCTTGGGTGTCCTGAAGTGACCCAGGTGTAGAGTGTTCTGCTGCTGTCCCTTGTCCCGGAGGCGTCTTTGCCCACTGTTGTTTCCTTTTCCCTTCTGGGATTTCTCACATTCTCAGGGTCCACTCTGCTGCCCCCCAAAACCTCAGTTTGTGCAGCACCAGCCCTCCTGGTGCTCCAGACCCAGCCTGTTGCTCCAGCTGCCTTGGGCCTGCTGGAATACTCCCACGGCCAGGCAGCTCCGACTGCATCCAGCTGAGGATCTTCCTCCTGGACCGAGCTGAAGCCCACCGAGGAGTAACTCCCAGCCATCATCCCCTGTTTTCGTTTTTTGGATCTCTACCAAATGAACACGTGCTGCTTCTGCACAGCTGACCCCTCCATGCTTGCAGTCCCCTTTGGTCTTCTCTGGGGAGCTGCTCTGCATGTGGCACGGAGCCCGCTCCACCCTGCAGCCCCTTCCACATGCGTCCTGTCCACCGTGTTCACTTCCAAGGTAGACATCTGTCAGTGCTACATCCGGGTCTGCCAGGGAGGCCTTGCATTTTAGCTGGGTTAGCCTGTGGGGGAGGCAGCAGGTGGGCAGCAGGGGGGCTAGGCCTTGCCCATGTCCCACCACGTCCCACCATGCAAACCTGGGTGTTTCCTGCTCCCTGGGGTGGAACAAGTGGGGAGAGAGAGGTCGTGAGCCTGGGCAGCCAGAGGCCTCGGACAGGGGAAGGAGGAGCAAGGCAAGCCCAGAAAGAAACAGTGCAACCTTAGTGCCCACCACAGCCCAGCTGCTCGGTAGCAGGAGCAGGAAGACAAGTCGGGGCCTTGTGCTTGGGACATTTGTGTGTGGATGCTGGGCCAGCAAGCAGGCCAGGTGCAGGTGGTGTGGGGGCTCGCCCCTCCTCCCCTGGGCATGGGCTCTTGGGTTGCAGGCGGCAGGAGGTCTCGCTCTGGGGGTTCCTAGGCATGAGGGCCGTCACAGGTGTCTCCACTGGAGCTCCCAGGTGCACACACAGCGACAGGCTTCTAGGACCAACAGTTGGACCTGTGATTAAGGCAGCAGGGGAGCTCGGTGAGGGACAGATGGCCCAGCCTTCCAGGGACTGACCACCTGCCCCTCACTGCCCCTCTTCCTTCCTCTCTTCCTTCTACATTCCTTCTTTTCCTTCCCCTCTCGATTCCTTCCTAGAAAGACACTGCATTTCCAAGAGGGTACACTGGAGAACCGAAGACCACTTTAGTTCATAATAGTGACCAAAGGATAAATCGAATCAGATTGCATCTTGCATCGCTAGGTTTCAGGTCTGGAATGCTCCAGAGAGCTCACCAGGACCCTCCTTTGGCAGGGCGGAGGTCGCCGTGACCACAGCTGCAGGACTGGCACAGAGAGCTGACCAGGCCAGGCTGCCTTCCTCCTGCATTCTCCCTGCATGCCCTCAATGGACCCAGGGAAGAGAGGCCTCAGGAAGACTCTCAGATGGGAGGCTGGGCAGAATTTCAGGTGGCCTGAGCTCGCCTTCTTGCACCCCCAGCTGGCCCAGCAGCAACCTTACCCGGTTTCCTCAGAATCATTTGGGCGATCTTGAGGGCGAGTTGCCTGAGGAGGGTGTACCAGTTCTAGCCTCCAGAGGTGTCCTCTTCCATAAGCAAACAGATCTCGCTCTTGGCATGAACCAGATCCCCTTTGCGTGTTGCTGCTGACAGTCCCGAGGACTCCTTCCCGTCTCCTGGCTGCTGACTGCCTTGGGTCCTTGGCATGTAGCTGTGCCGCCTACTCTGCCTGCTCCCTGTGCCCTTTCCGCTCTCTTATCAGGACACTCACTGAGGGTGGGGCCGGTCCAGGATGACCATCCTTACTATAATCACCTCTGCGAAGGCACGCTTTCCAAATAAGTTCACATCCTGCGATTCAGGGCGGACGTGAATGTCAAGGGGACACTCTTGCAAACACTAGTGCCCTCGACTGGTACCTCTTCTTTCTCTCTTCTCCCCAGTCTGTTGGTCGTCTCTTCCCTTGTTGAGTGAGTCCAGCAGGCTCCCTGCCAATCACAGCTCAGGCGCGTGACCCTTTCCTTTGGGGATGGAAAAGCCTTCCCGATGGCCCCGCCGGTCAGTGAGACATTCCAAGCTGGTCTTTCCATCAGGGCATTCTCATCAGTCTGTCTTTTGTTTATACAAACCCTAAACCACAGAACACTCTTGGTAAACACTCACCCACTTACTCTGCAAATGCTGGCCCTGGGGCCTGAGCCCCCCTCCCCCAGGAGAGCCTTATTGGGCTTTCTTTACAGACTTCGGGGCTTCTGGAAAGGGAGTGTTTTTCCTAACTTACTTCAAGTACATTTCTTAACAAAACCTCTGAACCTTTGGAAAATGGAAAAGCAGTAGCTCATCTGGAAGGAAATTCCAAGTTTTAAGAACCTGTAACCAAATCCTTGGCTTCAGCAACCATCCTTGGCGGGCATCTCCTCCCTCCGGGTGTGTTTCCAGCAGAGACTTCTGCGTCTTGTTCCGTTGGTGGTCTATGTTTAAATTCCCGCTCAGAATTTTTCCAATGGGTCTTCTTGTGCCCCAGAAAAAGCCCTGTGTGAGGCCAGCTCTGAGTCCTGTCCTGTTTCTCTGACGTCTGAGCGTTCCATGTGGCTGGAAACTCGGAGCAGGCGGAGGGTTTTGAGTGGGTCATTGCCAGTCTTCATGGCGTAATGGGGAGGCATTCTAGGTTAGTGGTTTGTAAAGTGGTCAGTTCTAAGGGGGACTGCCACCCTTTAAGAATTTTAAATATACAAGATCATGACATCAAAGACCAAAGGCGCCCCAGGGAGCCACTTTCCCACCTGTGACCTCCATGGGACGTACACGCAGCCTGCGTGAGCCGTCACTGCCTGTCCCTGTGGTCACGCTTGTCCTGGGTGGCCTTGCTGTGGTTCTGCTGGGCACTCTTCCTGAGGATGAGGAAGGTGGGTGAAGCTGGCTGGGGGACGCTTTTATGTGTGCTTGTCTCTGGGGATCCCCTAATGGGCCTGTGAGTGGACCCCAGACTCTTTATTGAACATTTATTGAGCACCTGATGCATACCAGGCCTGGGCTGGGCACCAGGGGACAATCTTGTGTCACGATCCCCTTCCTGTGTTGCCCTCATCTGTCAGGGCGAGGACGGTCTCATCCAGGCTGTTGTGAAGGACAAAGGGAACAAGGTCATGAGGTGGTGAGGAGCCATGTGCCTTGGGTGTGGGGAAGGAGAACCCTGTGGGCAAGGACAGGAGGGCAGCGGGGAGGCGCCAGTGTTGGAACTGGGGCTGATTGGATCAGCACTTGTCCCCTATTGGTCTGACCCTGACTTGACAGCCTCATGTCCTTCCTGAGGTCAGCCTCAGGTCATGCCCTGATTCTGAAGCCTGAACTTGGTCTCTGAGCATAGCTGGCCGTGGCCTGGACCAGTCCCTGTGGCTCAGCTCTGCCTCTGCTCTGGGTCTGGGGATCTGCCCCACTCCCACCCTGTCCCTGGATGGCCCTTGCCACTCAGGCTTCCAGGCTCCAGGTTCCTGCCCCGCCACCCCTGGAGGACCTCCCTGAGGCCAGCCTCTCAACCCGGCCCTACCTTCCCTTCATGCATCTGTGCTCTGAGTTCCACACTGTCACCGGCTTGCCACTGCTGGGCTATGGTGAGCACCAATCTGGCTCAGGCCCAGTGTCCCCTGCCTGCAGCCCCTGTGGAGACAGCTCCTGCAGCACCAGCCAGCTCTGCTCTGGGTCCAGCATGGTTTCACCCTAGACCAGGTTCCCTTCCTGCCTGTCTTCCTGAAAGTCAGCCAACAGCAAGGGGTCTGTGGGGGCCTCACGCTTGGCTGGAGACTGTAGCTGGCACTGCATCTATCACAAGGTAAGCACATGAGGTCATCTGCGGCTGCCCTTGCACTTGATCACAGGAGGGAGTGAGGAGACTGCTCCATCAGGGAGCAGGGGTGACACCCTGGGGTCCGTGAATGACACCTCCCAGTGCCAGCTGCCAGTAAGCCTTATGGTGCCTTGTTTGCGGATGAGGACCCAGGCCAAGACCTTCCAGGGCCACTCAGAAGGTGAGTGGTGGTCAGGTTAGACCTGCACATGGGGTCGGCTGATCCTGAATGCTCTATCCGTATGCTGTGGTGGGCCCCTGCTCCTGCGAGCTGGGTGAGCGCTTGTCCACCTGTGGTTGAAGTCGTCAGTTCCTGGAGGATCCGCCCTTGCTCTGAAGTCAACGTCTCAGATGCAGAGGTTGGGGACCTTGGAGGGCTTCCCCGGAGGGTGTCCCTCGTCACAGCCTCTGGGCCAGCCATCCCGGCTTAACAGCCCTCGCCATCTGACCTGAATTCCTCCTGCTGAAATGTGAGTCAACCTTCTCTGACTTGGCCCCAAGTGACACCGAGGCCTCAGTCCTTTGTCACCCCCACCCCCACCTCCAGCGGGGAATGTGGCATCTTGTGCACAGGTACTGAAGGTGACTGAGGCCTTGGTTGCTGGCACTCTGCCTCAATGTCCACCTCCAGAGAGGTGCAGCTCTCAGATGCCACACGGTCCTGGGCCCGGGCAGGGGAGGGCTGGTCTGGCCTGGTGGTTTACAGCCAGGAGAGACTCGTGCTCTGGGCTCCAGCTCCATTTGTTCCTGTGTGGACCAGGCTCCCCGCCCCAGAGCCTTTGAGGCTCTCTAACGAAGGCCCAGCGGACCCCATTCCTGGAGCTCCCAGCTTCTGTGCCATGGGCTGTGGGGCACGTTGGTTGTGGAGTTATGTTCACAGTTAGTCTTTCCCCATAGCAAAGTGCCAGAAGCTGGGGACCTAAATAACAGGGAGTTATTCTCTCGCAGTTCTGGAGGCAGGAGATCCAAGATCAAGGTGTCTACAGGGCCTTACTCCCTCTGCAGGTGTGAGGGGGACTTTCTGGCCTTCTAGCTCCTGTGGCTGTCGGCCGTTCTCTGTCCCTGGGCTCCCAGGGCATGCTCCAGGCTCTTTCTGTTGTCACATGGCCTTCTCTGGGTGCCGTGTCCATATTCCCTCTTCTATGGGAACCCGAGCCACATTGCCGGAAGGCCACTGTACTCCAGTGTGACCTCATGGTAACTTGATCACATCTGAAGAGACCCTGACCTCAAGGAAGGCCACAGTCACAGGTATGAAGGTCAGGTCACAGACATGTCTTTTGGCAGCCACAGTTTAATCTTCAAAGGCTTCCTGGGACTTGGAGAGCCTGTCCACGGCTGGGTGCCCAGCAGTGCCCAGGGAAGGCGTGCGGGCACTGACTACCTCAGGTGACAAAAAAGCTCCTGATCCGAGGGGAGTCCCATTAGTGCCGCCGCCCCCTTCCCTGGTACATTGGACTCTTCTCCAGCGTGGGCATTCTGCATCGTCGGCTCCCCTCCTCACCCACCCCTCCTCCAGCTCTCGCTTCCTGTTTTCTGCCTCTCCTCTGAGCTGTTCCAGAAGTTGAAACCGCGGGGCTGGGCGCGACTTGAGAAGATGTGCTTTCCTCTCCAAGTGAGCATCAACGCGGAGCAGTCCCCATGCCCCATCCCACGCACCTCGCGGCCCCTGACCACTGTGGGGGCGGCTCCAGAGCGATCTCGGCACTCACGAGGCTGTGGGCTCATCTCTTGGCTCAGAAAATCCACAGGATTGGTGGCACTCATGTCACTGCTAACCACATCACCTGAGGCTCCTCGAGCTGCCGTTTCACAGGGGTCTGGCTCTGGGTAACCCCCAGAGCTGGGCTTCTGGCATTTTGTCTCTGGCCTGCTGAGGCTGCCCCAAACCCTGGGACCATACAACAGGGATAAAGGCTTTGGGACACTACTAATGTTCCCCAAACTGCTCACTGAAGAAGCAGAATGTGAGGGAATGTCCAGATGAAAGTGGGAGAGGGCCTGCCAGGGAGGGGGAAGGGCTGTGCTCGGCACCACAGGGAAACTGAGCTGGGGTGGCTGAGACGATGCTCCAAGCCTATCACACACTTGTCCTCGCAGGCCACGGGAGGACAGGCACACTGGATCAAAGGGAGGGACCTCACGGTGCGGCTGGCAGAGAAAGGTGAGCTGGTCCGTAGGAAACTCCAGGGACCCGACCCGCGGATGGCCATGGAGCTCTTTCTGAGACAGCCTGCCACGCACACAAGCTCAGCAACCCCCAGGGCCAAGGACAGGGACCACGGCCACGTTGTTTCATGTTGACATGGGTCCTAATACACCTGCAGCCCACATGCACTGAATACCTCCCATGAATCACCCCAGTGAACTCTCCTGGAACTGGGAGCTGGCAGGGGTAGAGGAGGGGAGGGGGCTAAGCAAGAGGGCACGGTGGGCAGCCCTGTCCCAGGGTCCCAGGACTGGGAGGAGGCCCCGCCTCTGACCAGCGAGGAAGCGTCCTGGGGCCTGTAACAAAGCATCACAGAGGAGGCTTCAACAACAGAGCTCTGTTCTCTCCAAGGCCTGAGACCAAGGTGTGGGCGGCGCTGGTCCCCCTGGAGGCGCCAAGGGCATTTGTCCCACGAGTCCCCTGGCTTCTGGAGTTGCCGACCCTCCCTGCCTTTCAGGGACTGGACACACCTCCACTCCCTGCTTCCTGTCCCTCGTGCGTCTCGACTCCCTCTCCTTTCTCCTAGGATGACATGTGTCATTGGATTTAGGGTCCACCTAGATCTGGGATGACTTTGTCCTAGATCCTCACAGAGACGTATTCTAAATAAGCTCACGTTCACAGGTGCCAGGAGCTGGGGCTTGGGCATTTTTTGCAACTGTTGCTCAACTTGCTACCTGAGTGACCTTGAACAAGGGTGCCCCCCTCCATTGTCCATTGCAAACAGCCCTGGGTTGATTGGGCGAGGGCTCTCAACCTTGCAAGCCCCTGGCGTCCCCTCAGATGCCTCCCTGAGATCCTCAGGCACCTCCTGGCTGGGGCTGAGCATTGGTATTTCCTAGAGAGCTTCTAAGTGACCAACCCACCCCGGTGTCCACAAGGCTCTCTGGTGTAGGTGATGAAGGCCCTTCATTCTAAGACACACCTGAGTCCAAGGCAAAGTGGGATAGTAAGTCACCAAATCCCGAGAGCAGGTGGATGGGAGCTTCTGGACTTGATCCCTGTGCAAACTAGAGGTTGGGGCATGGTTAGTCTGCTTTTTGTTGCTATAGCAAAATACTGGAGATTGAGTTCTTTGTTAAAAAAAAAAGAGATTTATTTAGCTCACAGTTTGGAAACTAAAAATCCAAGGCCCGTAGCCCCATGTATTGGGCCTCTGGTCAGGATCCTGGGCCACACCACAGCATGGTGGGTAGCAGCACATGGCAGGAGCACATGCAGGGAGTCCGTCCCATGGAGAGCCAGGAAGCAAGCAGCAGGGGTAGGGGGCAGGCTGCCCCTCTTCTACAACAGCCTGCTCCGTAGGGCCGTGTACCTGACCTGCCTCCTGAAGACAGGCATGAATCCCCCATGGCGCAACCGCCTCCCACCAGGCCGCTCCTCTTATACATCCACGGCCTCTCAGCATTGTCCTGCTGGGAGTGAGCTCCCAGCTCCAGCACACGAACCTTTGGGGACACAGGTCATCTGAAGCACAGGAGTGCACTCCATAGCCTCCATGACTCTCCTGCCTGGCGGCTTGCTCACCCTCCCTGCAGCCCCCAGGCAGGTTGCCCAGGCGGAGGGTGTGCACGCCACCTGTGTCTCAGAGCTACAACCAGGGCAGGAGAGGTCTTCCAGAAGCCGTGGGGCACACCAGCCTCCTCGCGGCAGGGCAGAACGTATAGAGAAAGGTATCTGACTCTCCCATGGCGTGAGACACCTGCTCCAGACCACCTTGCCTTGCCCCTCCTCCCAGGTTCCTGGGCCCTTCCCTGAGTAGGCTCTGAGGGTGCAGACTCCTGGTGTGAGCGTTCCTGTGTGTGTGCATGTGCGCTGGGAACCCTTCAGCCTGGCACCGCACACGGCGGCTTCCCCTGTTCTGTGTGTGGACACCATGTCAGCTGGACACTGGTCTGTGTGTGCCGAGGCGCCTCCTGGCAGTGACCTGGGGCTCTCTGATGGACACACCCTGGCCATGCTGACCCCGGCGCAGGAGTCTAGGGAAGTGGAAAGTCCCCGCGGAATCCTGCCAGATGGAGAAGCAGCTGAGCATGGCCTCGCTGAACACGCATACGCCCCACTCCTCACACACCCTCACACACACCCATGTCTTGCACTTGCACCCACCCACTCACACACTCAAACGTACTCACACTCACACACACACCCTACACAGCCACACACACACTCATGCTCACATACACCCACATACTAACAATTACACTCTCACAAGTCACACACACTCAGCTACGCACACACCCAACTCCTGCACGCACATCCTTCTGCCAGACCTCTATGGAGAAGTGATTGACAGGGGACCTAGCTAGAAACTGTTAACTTGGTTTGTTTTTAATAATAGGGGTTTAATGATAGAGAAAGCATGAGGATGCTTCCAAGCTACTGCCAAGTCCTTGGCTGGACGTCTTGACCTTCTCCCTGTCCTGGGGTGGTTGGCGTGGTGCTGTCTCCAGAGGTACCAGGCAGGCCATGGAGCGGAGTGGGAGGCAGTGGGCAAGGCCAGGGTCCCTGCCCTCACCATATGCCTTCCTGAACCTCGGCCCCCTTCCCGGGAACCAACCGGGTGAAGGACCTGCACCGCAGGGTGGCGTGAATCGCAGGGAAAGGAGTTCTAAACTATGTCATCCCTGAGTCACCTTCACATGTTACGGACACTTCTTGTATCATAGTAGCAGACTTTCTGAGAGAGGATAAATGTGATATAAAGCAGATTCAGCTTGCATTTTAAATGTCCAGATTTACTCAAATTTTAATTTATCTTTTCTATTTATTCTTCTAATGCTAATCAAATTAATTTCCTTGAACATGATAGTTTTAGAATCTATTCTTTCCTTATCAAGCTCTTTCTTACGTTGGTCAAAGGGGAGGGCATGGGAGGGGAGGGGACATGGGGGCAGGAAAGATGGTGGAATGCGATGCCCTAGGGTCATGGATGACTGCACAGATGGTGTGACTCTATATCGTGTACAACCAGAGAAGTGAAAAGTTGTGCTCCATTTGTGTACAATGAACCAAAATGCATTCTGCTGTCGTGTAAACCTAATTAGAATAAATAAATAAATAAATAAATAAATAAATAAATAAAACCCTATTTTTAATCTGTATTACAGCACAGTCTATGGGCCGGTTCTCATGAAATTTGGGTCTTCTATAAAGGGCACTCGCTGTCCCCCCGGGAACCCATGTGCAGCGCCCTTAGCTGTGGTTATTTCCAGCTTCTCTTTAAAGTTCTTGCCATGGCATCTGACACGCAGCCGTTAGCCGTGCAGCACAGCAGTGAACCACCTGGGAGAGAACTCACCGGGAGTCGAAGACATGGCAACATGGGCGTGGGTGCTGGGGAAGGCCTCTGGGAGAGAACAGCTCTGTGTTTAGGACACGAGGGAATTACTGAGCGGGACAGCAAGGAGCCCCCTATACCCACCCAGCGGTCTTCCCAGAGAAGCCAATGGCTTTCTTTCAACACCAATCTATGGAAGGCACCAAGACTTCATGGGTTAGACAGGGGTAGACATGAAATTTCAAATCCATTTCACATGTAATATGACAGTTACTGAAATAAAAATGTCTCCTATAATTCTACCACCCCTCAAAAGATTTTCTTTTCTTCCCTTGATCTTTTATGGATTTTGTCCACTTTCATATAAGGTTAGGATTGATAGCTTTTGGCAGGCAGAGTCTATGAATTTTTGTTTTGAGTTTACAGTGCCCACTTTTTCTTAATGGGCTAAAACATCTTCATGGTGAGCATTTCCTGACTCTAGGATTCCATCCTCTGCAATAATTCACTTTCCCACCACTTGTGGCTGTTCCTTGGGGTGATTTTCCACTTCAATCACGGGCAGTGAGAGTCTCTGTGAACACAGCCCAGCGATCCCCAGAAGGGTCTGGTGGGGCTGGTGGACATGCTCAGGACTTTTGAACCGTATTGTGGAGCTGTGTGAAGGGTGCCTTTCTGACTCTGATGTACCACTTTGATTTGATGCTGTTTTCTCCTGCCAGTTTGCAATGATAGGGTAAGAGAATCCTTTGCACTTGATGGGGGGACTCAGATTTGGGTCTGCAGTGCATTTTCTGCGTAACAATGAGATGGGACTCAGTGATGTGACTAGAGCTGAGGTCGCTCACCTTTCCTGAAAGATGCCATCTGCTTGGAGCAAGAATAGGCGGTGACACACAGGTGCCCCCAGGGAGACAGCAGTAGCAGTGGCGGGTGTTGATGGGCAGGCATAAGGGACTGCTCCAGCAGGCGCTCCCTCTGAAGCCATTGCCACCACCCGCGGCACAGGGGACAGAGGGCCTTTTCTTGAGGCCCAGGTGACGAAGGCCCTTTGTGCCCCGCTTAGAACTCAGACTGCTGTGCTGGAAGCCCTGGGCCTGCACGGCCACTGCCACAGCTGGAGGATGCCCACGACCCTGGGGCTGGTCCTGCTGGCTTTGGCCAGTACTGTGGGTCTGAGCCAGGCCAGCGGCTTCACAGGTGAGGCATCTGGGCCCAGCTTGGGTGAGGCTCGAGGAAGGGGCTCCCTGGGAGTGGGTCTCATGAGGATGGCATGGACGAGACCTGGGCAGGCAAGGCCATATCTGCTGAGAGGGGGACCTGCTGCTGGCAGGCCAGGCTGCAGGGTCGGGGGAGCATGCCGCAGGCTCCCAGAAGAGGACTCCTCCAGTGCCAGCTGCCTCTGGGAGTCCTGGGGGCCCACGGGTTTAAAATGCAGATTCAGAGTTGGCAGGAGCTCTGGGGGAGCCTGAAACTGCATTTGTGTGGGTGATGAAGGTGTGGTATATCCTTGGACCCTGCTAGGGACAGCAAGCTCTTAGAGATTATCTAATCCTGGACCTCGAGGTATTGAAGTCCTTGATCATAGGTCAGGACAGGGAGACCAGAGAGGTTAGGACTTGCCTTTGGCCACATAGCTCCTAAGTGCAGAATTACTACCATGGAGTGAGGGGTGTACTGAGGGCCCTGGCGGAAGCTTCAGGAGACACAGGGTTTGTAGACTTGCTGTGAAAAGCTCACTGCGGGGCTGGGTGTAGCTCAGGGGCAGAGTTCGTGGTTAGCGCACTGGGTTCCATGCCCAGCACCTCAAACAAACAGAAACCCTTGGATGTCTGAAACCACAGATTGCGAGAAATTGAGATTCCAAGCTTTAAAATTATTTCCTCTGAAAAATCTCTAACTCAGTTGGGAGTCTAGAGAACCATGCTGCCTCCAAATCAGCTACAGCTTCCCTGGAGACGGGAGCTGGTATGAACGTGTGAGAGCATGTGAGCGTGTGCATGCAAGCGTGTGCATGCATGTGCATGTGTGAGGGTGTGTGCAAGTGTGTGCATACGTGTGAGCGTGTGAGACTGTGTGTGAGCATGTGCACATGCACGGACAAGTGCCAGCTGGAGGGCTCTGCTGGCCGTCAGCTGGAACCTGTAACGAGTAGGTGGAACCAGGTGGCTCTCTAGACACCAGGGACTGTGGCCTTTGTGGACATCTCAACTTAGGTGAAGTTGACACCCTCTAGAGTTACCTGATGCTGGACACCTCAGGCTTCGTCCTGCTCAGCATGGCCACTAAGTTTGAGCTCAGGTTCATTCTGCCACTCTCTCAGCCCTCCTCCAGTCATATCTGAGATCTTGGCCAGCCACTCTCACCCCAGACCCCAACTTCTCCAGCCTCATCCCACATCACAAGGAGCTCTGTTCCCTCCAGAGCAGACTGTGCCTACCTTTGGCAGAGGAGCAACAGGTCACCCCCATCCACAGAGTCTCAAGAACAGAGCAATCATGTTGACAAAGCATCAAGGGGCGTCGCTTAGGAGCCAGGCTCCAAGACAGAGATGCTCGGGCCTGATGGGGTAAGCCAGAGGCTCCCCTTAGAGCAGGATGACATGCTCTCCTTGCCCTGTGACAACAGTGACCGTCACAGTGAGCTTGTCATCTAAACACCTCTCACATGTGGTTACAATGTTTGTTATTTATCTTCCACTTTATTGTATAAAAGCTGTCACTCTCCTCTGCCTGGCCCGAGCAGGCCTTGAGTGGGAGGGAGGGAGTCGCTGACTGTCCGTGTCCCACGTGCCCAGCCTGAGGCTCACGGGACAGATATGCCCGAGACTCTACAGCCTGCAGAATCAGAAACACGAAGTAGAGAAGGGAGACGTGACCTCCCGGGTTCTGCTTCTCTAGCATCTCCATGTCAGAGCCCTGGCTGTGGGAGGTGGGAGCAGCCCAGGTGGTAGCCACCTAAGGAGGGCTTCTCAGCCTGCGGACAGATGTTGATGTACCATTCCCTTCAGTTTTGTGCAAACCCCACGGCTCTCGGCATGCGGAGGCCAAGGCTGCACGGGGCAGGCGGCGGGGTCTGGGCAGCCTGAGTGTGCTCAGGGGTCTGTGTGGAGACCCTGCCTGCCGGCTCTTGCAGAGGTGGCCATCCATGGAACCTGCGGTGACGTGGTGCTGGTGCTCTTCTTCCTTTGTTCCCACCCCGCTGCCCACTCCCTTAGAGAAGGGCCTGTCCTTGCTGAGCTACCAGCTGTGCAGCTACCTGGAGACCCGAAGCATCCCGCGGGTGGAGGCAGTCCAGACCTCGCACGTGACCCACACATCCTGCGGTGGCTGGATCCCGTGGAGGCGGTGCCCCAAGACCGTTTACAGGACGCAGTACCTCGCCGTGGAGGTCCCCGAGTCCAGGAATGTGACTGGCTGCTGTGAGGGCTACGAGCAGCTGGGCCTCTACTGCGTCCTGTGTGAGTCCAGGGTGTGAGGCGGGTGGCAGGGGCAGGGAGCTCTTGGGACTGTCACTGTGCCTGCCGTTAGTCCTGAACTGATTAGATCTTCCAGAACATGGGTCCTCAACCCTGATTATGCATCAGGGTCATCTGAAGGGCGCCACAGACCCCACCCCCGGTGTTCTGAGTGTGGGTCATGGTTAAACACAAGAATTAGCCTTCCCAGTGTGTCCCCAGGTGACACTGAAGCAGCTGGCCGGGGCCCACTTTGAGGATCCTGGACGCATGTCAAGGGCCCAGTAGATTTAAAGCTGCCCTGCTTGGTCTCCTCCACAGCTGCAGCTGTCTCTTCCTTTGTAAGTGTGAGTTTCAGTTCACACCCTAGCCTGAACCCCATGTGGGAAAGAGCTGGAAGGGCCAGGCCTCCGCGCTCACCACCCAGAGGCCATGTCCTCCTGCCTCCTCCCTGCAGTGTGAAGCTGCTGCTGTTAGCAGAGGTGGCTGTTGCCAAGGCGACCCATGTGGCTGCCAGGGCCACAGCAGGGCTAGGCAGGGCTCCGATGACCTCTTCCCGGAGGCAGTGTGACAGGGAGCAGCGTGGGTGGTGCTGCTCTCTGAGTCAGCACCAGATCAGAGTGAGCCTCTGTGCAGGCGGAAGGTCCTCCCCCACCCCTGGGCAGGGCAAGTGGGAAGGGGTTCCGGCTAGGTGTCAGCACAGCCAGCCGTGGGTGCCCTGAGGAGGGCCTCGAGGGTCCATCCCTGTGGCTCAGGCCAGTATGCCTGCAGGCTGGGAGCCCCAGACCCCCAATGCAATGTCATCAAGGATGGGAGTGGACAATTTCTCATTGTCCTGCTCAGAGGCCCAGGCATGGAGAGGGCTGAAGGTCCTGGGCTGATGCCTGTTAAACAGGAGGCTGAGGGGCACCACCATCACTAGCCTCTGCTGCAGAAGAAATGGGGCCAGCTGACCTCAGGGCCAGCACCAGGCAGGGACAGGGTATCCCTGGCCATCCGTCAGGTGATGGGGCTCTAAGGAGCCCCTTTATGCCCAGACCCCAGCCCCATTCCCATGTTCCTGTCTCCAGGGCTCATGGGCAACGGGGCCAGCCAGTCCTGCAGCTGTTGCTCCTACACCACCTCCTGAGGCTGGGGTCACTGTGGGGGCCCAGCCTGTTCCGATGAAGGACTTGTGAGGTGACACAGCTGAAGGGCCAGGAGGCAGCCCCAAGGGAGGCCCTTCCCACCAGCCCCACCCAGGGCACCTGCGGCCCCGCAGTGCTCCGCACGCTAATCCCCATGGAAGGGAAGATTGGTGGCTGGTGGCCCTCCCCACCACGTGCCCCACCTTCCCTCAGCAAACCAGCACCTGGAAGGGCCTCTCATGGGGACTTGGCCCATTTTTAGAGCATTAGGACCTTTAATTAGGGACTCACCAGGGCAAGGGGAGGGTAAGAGTCTTCTAGTTAAAGAGTCCCGGGTGGGCAGAGTCCTGCTCTGGGGAGCTGCAGGTGACCCTGTGGCAGGTGCAGGCAGGATGCATCAAGTAAGGGACAGCTGGAGGAGAGGGAGAGAGGCCCTGTGGGGCAGGACAGTTCATAGTCCTCTCAGATCCTGGAAGTGCCTCTCTAGTAGTGGGGGACATGAGGAAGCAGACAGGAGCCTGGAAGGAAAGAGGAAGGAAGAGGAAAGGAGAGGAAATGGGCATTGGTGGCAGGTGCTCCAGCAACAGGCCAGGCAGGAGGTCTGTGCTCCCTCCATCGCTCAGGAGCAGCCCTGCCTCTGCTGGTGTGAACGCAGCCAGGGAGAGGCCAGGGACCTGACCAGGACAGGCAGCTCATGGGCAGGCTGGGACTGGGCCCGGAGTCTCTGACCCCACATAGACATGTTTTGGTCGACCAAGATGCATCTTGCTACAGGGGAGCATTTGAGGCCAGCAGCCATGTGATGGTGAGAGGAGGGAACCTTCTCCCAGAAGGTTCTTGCTGGTGCCAGGCTTGTCAAATGGCACAAATCCTGGGGATGCCAGGGCTCCCTCCCTCCTTGAGGGCCCATTGTGAGCACCAGTCTCTTCTCAGCTCCTGTTCAAAGACAAACACTGGTGCCTGAAGCTGCCCGTGGGCACCACAACTATACCACAGATGTGGGTGGGCAGCCCAGGCTTGCCCAGCATTCTGGGTCGCTCCTTGACTGTCTCGTGAACGGTCATTTGAGGGTGCTGTGAGGCAGGTTGGCTGCGTAGAGCAGTGGACACAACCTCAGCCAGGGCAGCCACGACCTGCAGCTCAGATTTGCACAGGATGAAGCTCGTCCAGAGCTGGACCACACAGGCAGACGCTGGGAGGGACAGAGCAGCCCCAAGACACCTTTCCTCTGGCAGGCCTTCAATGCCCAAGTGAGGAGACATGCCTCTCACTGTTGGTGACTCTACCTCAGCACCTTGTCCCCAGACAGCAGCAAAATGCTGACTTTCTCCTCTGTCTTCTGCCCTGGAAGCAGGGATCCAAAAAGGGACCATGGGATGTGACCTCCATCTAAACGCCTCTTCCACCTGTGAGCACAGCACTGCAATGCAGTGATAAGCCACATTATTTGATTTAAACTTTAAAAATGTAATTACAAAAATGAATGCATGGCCATACTGACAACTTGGAACCACAGAGAATAGACAGAAATCACTCCAAAGCCTGCCACTAGAGAATAACCCCAGTTAGTTTTCTCCTGGTCTATATCCAGGGCAGGCATTGTATAAAGAGGATGGTGGCCCCAGCCAGGTCTTTCTGTATAACACTCTCACCACCTGGAAAATCTATCCAGACGTCTTCATGACAATAAATATTATCTACTGCCTGATTTAATGGCCTCAGAGCGCTACCATCTATGGATGTAGCAGTGCTTATTATGCAATCACTTATTGCTTAACTTTTAGTTGTTTCCAATTTTTTATTATCTTAAGTAATGCTGAAAATCACAGGGGACAAACACTGCTACCCACAAGTAGAATTATGTATTCAGGGTACCTTCTGAGAAGCGGAACCAAGCGTCTTGCCAAAGATCACTGTGTCCGGGGACATCCTGGTTCTGCACAGCCTACTCTATGGGCTCAACGTTTTGGCAAACTCCCCCTGCTTGGGCAAGCCCAGGACCCCAATGGATCAAGAGACCCCATAAACTTCCCATCCCTCCGTGATGACGGCTGGGGCCTGGAGGAGGGGGACAGGAGGGGATGCCACCACAGGGGGAGGGGCTCGGCAGTCCCGGGGATGTTGCTGCCTAGACAGAAATCTCAGGCGTCATCTCACTGAGTCAGGACTACCTGGGCTGCCCAGTGCCTGGTTTCATGGTTTGCCTTGAGTTAGGGGAGGAGAAGGAGATTCTTGACTTTGGACCAAGCTGGAGTCTTTGGCGTTTCCCTGATGGCACTGGGTGAGCCACCAGCGGAGGCAGGGAGGGGATTCCCAGCAGTCTCCAAACTGAGGCGCAGAGCCTGGACTGAAACTCTGCTGTCCTAGTCAGGCAGCTGCAGCTGGAAACCAGTTTGGAGGGGTGGGCTGTATTTTCTTTTAACTTAAACAAATGTGTCAGGGAAGAGGGCAAGGAGGGCACCCAGCTCCCCGTACTTCCCAGCTTCCTCGTGTCACTGGGGTGGTCTGTCCCAGGCAGGGAGCGGGGCCTGGGACTCCATGCTTTACCTGGATTGGGCTGCCCACCTGGCATTGCCTTTCCTCCATCTCGGGAGCCCACCTCACACTTGGTCCTGGCATCTCCTGGGCCTCGTGGCCCTGGGCATTCACAGCAGACATGAGGCAGGGGACCTGCAGCCCCCCTTGGCCTGTGCGACGTCCATTTCCCATTCCCCAGAGCCACCGCTGGCTGGCCCTTTCCCTGGGACCTGGAAACATTAGTGCAGCCACCTGGATGCCAAGGAAACCAAGGACAACTCAGAGAGCAGGGCATCACTTCAGCAATGCGAACCCCACAGCAAGAAGCAGGGACAGCAGCTTCCTGGGTGCAGAGGGCCTGCGGGACCCTCACACGTCAAGAGCTTCAGCTGCCCCTGCTCTGCCTTGGTGGAGGCAGCCACCCTGGAGTTGGGTTCCCAACAGAAGCGAGGGACACTGTCTTCTGGTCTGTAAAACATCGGTGGAGCCCCAGGAGATGGGGCTGTGCACCTGGACCACAGCCCCGCGAGGCTCCCCTAGGCTTGGCCGATCGCCTGCCTCCCAGCCTGGGCTAACCTCCCCACCTTCGTGGGGTCGTCTTCAGAGCCTCTTTACCAGTGGGACTCGAGGGGCCTGGAACTGCGCTCGTGACCATCCCGTGGGCCACTGGTGAGCACACAACCCTCCCAGTGCATCTGGGTTGGAGCTCGTGGGTTGGAGCAGCACCCAAAGGTGGCCTGGTGCCTGCCCTTGGGGTGCTGAGTGTGGAGGCTACTGAGCTCCCGGCCTTCCTGGCACTGACAATGCGTCTCTCCTTCCTTCTGCTGCTTTCCCACTGCCCTCGGCCTCCTCGAGGTCCCATCTCAGCTTTCTTCCTCCTGGGGAATGAGACCCTTGCCCCCCAGCATGGCTCCACCTTCTGGGCTGGCTGGAGAGGTCTGTCCTGCTGCACCAGCCCTTCCTGGGCATCGGGGCGTGCTCCACTGTCTCCCTGGCTGCGTCTCCCGGAGCTCGTCCCCTGGGCTCCCGATTCTCCTCTTCTCCCTCTCGTGCTTTCCTGTGGCAGAAATGCCATCTCCCTGGATTCCTGGCCAGTTCCCTGTGGGTACTGAGATAACTCCAGCCCTTGCCAAGTCCTCAAGAAGCCCACCATGGCCATCCCACCCCATTACTGAGCTGCTGGTCATCAGGACCACCACACCTTGCAGGTGACTCCATCAGTCCCTGGCCTCACACCCCATTACCACTGTCCCCACAGCAGCTCCCTCCACCCTGGCAAATCCCACATCTGGCTGGAGTCACCCCCAGGCCGTGTTCACAGACAACACATGGTGTGCTAATAAGCTCTGAGCTCTGCAGCCACCAGCCCCAGCTGACCCTGGCATTGAGGGAGTGGGGCGTGCACTGCTAGGTGTCTCTACACAGGGGTCAGTAACTTGTCAGGCCGCACGTGTACAAGGCTGGACTCCGAGGTCCTGGCCACTCTTCCTGCAGCTTCTCCAGCTGAGGACAGGAGACAGGTGGGTGCCCAGGTCCATGTCCTTGGAGGCTCCCTGAGACCTCTCTTTCTCTTATGCTACTCCTCCTGCCCTGTCTGTGGCACATCCTGGAGATGCCTGTAGCTGACACCCCGTCTGACCTCCTCCCCTTCTCTGCCACCTGGTCTCTGTATCCCTCCCAAATCATCATGACAATCTTCCTCCCTTCTGAGGCTGCTCCATGAGGATCAGACCAGCACTTGTCCTGTGCCCCCAGGAAGCAGGAGGACAAAGGGGAGGCTCAGCAGGAGGGGGTCACTTCATGGCTTAGCCACGAGCTGAGAAGCTGGCTGGAGAATCTCCAGGCCCCTCAGGTTTTCAGGTGGAGCCAGGTGCTCCAGCCTCCAGGGAAAACTGAGGGTCATGGGAGATAGGGGTGCAGAGCTGGTCAGAGTAATTAGAGGGCCTGGAGGCACCAACAGTGTCTCCATCATCACTGGATAGCTCAAACCTCTGGGTCCCTGCTCACACATAGGGTCTCTGCCTCCACTGAGCCTCAAGTCCGGCCCACAGGACTCTCCTCTGCTCTGCGGGGCCAGCACTTCCTCCCCCCTGACGACAGGAGGCGGAGTCCGCAGGGCTCCTCCGCTTCCCGGGACCCAGGCTTCCCTGACAATGCCCCTGGCCTTACCTGGAGGCTTTGCTCCTACGTGGCCTTCTGTGGGTTCACCTGCAGATTTGGTTCCCATTGGAATCCAGTCCCAAGAGCAAGACCCTGTCTTGGGCCACAGCTGGACCAGGCTCTGAGCACCATTCCTGACCACAGTAAGTGCTCAGTAGATATTCAAAGACCGATGAGCCAGTGAGTGAGCTATCAAGGACAGGAAGCTACGTAGGGTCCTAGAAGAGGGCAGCAGAGCTGCCGTCCCTGGACTCCTGAGGCCAGAGTAAAGAAGGCCCCAGGACCTCTGCCCAAACTGCCCTGCCAGCCTTGATGGCCAAGCAATGGCAGAACCAAAGTGAATTCCCCCAGCAGGGCTGGAGGTGGTCCCAAGCCCACGGCCTGGCTCCTCTGGAAATCACAGGAGGGTCCGGCTCTGCAGGCAGCGCCCACAGCTCACCAAGGGCTTTTTTTTTTTTTTCTTTAAATCCCAGATCATTAATTGTCCCCTTTCTCCTTCCGCTTAGCTCTGAATCGGTCTGGGGAGTTTGCATCAAGGCCTGGTGTCTGCCCAACTGCAGGGCCACAGCCACTCACCTCGAAGTGCAGCTTGGACACTGACTGCCCTGGGCTTCAGAAGTGCTGCCCCTGGTCAGGGGGCCGCCACTGTGTGGCCCCCACGCCCCACGGTAGGGCTGCTGGGAGGAGGGTCCCACGAGGAGGGGGTGCGAGGGCAGGCATCTGGCGGCGGCAGCCTCTGTGCGGGCAGGGTGGACTCCTCTCCGGCTCTGCTTGCTGCAGTGCTGGGGAGAGCTGAGCTCTCAGTGCCCTTGCGGTGGGGGGCACTCCTGGAGGGCAGGGACCCTGGTCTCCTGGCAGCTGCAGGTGGGCTGCTCCGGGGGAGGCTAGGGACGGCTGCTCTGCAGACGTCTCAGCAACCCCCGTCCTCCCAGCACCGAGGGCAGGTGCTGACTGGCCGTGTCTGCTGGTCTGGAAAGTTCTTTCCTGACCAGGGGTTGTATCTAGGAGCACGGGTGGGCCCATGCTCAGAGCTAGGGAAACATGTGCAACAAATATATAAATAAGGATCTCATACAACATCCACTGTCGTATTAGTGTGGTGTATAGCTATAACGGAATAATATAGATGGTTATTAAGTATTACGATAATACTGTGTATTCACCATACCATTAAACCATATATCATGGTATTTATAGTGTTTTACATATAGTATTATATAGTGTGTTATATAATGTGTAATTATGTACTACGCTAGTTGACATTGTTAGTATACATAAAATAACGGCACCGTGGATAATAATTTAACATGTGAGTGCAGCAGCATTACCCTAAGGAGGATCACATCCCGTCTCTCTTCAAGTGCCCCTGCTCCAGCTCCCAGCCTTCTGACCTGGTCAGTCCCTCATGGGCTGGGGCCGGTGGTCTTTATGGCCATCGGGAGGCAGAGGAGTGGTGGGCAGGCAATGGACGGAGGGAAGGGTGTGCAAAGTCAGCCTCCTGCCTTCTGGCCTCTGTCCCCACCCTCCTGTTTTAGGTCAGCCTCCTGCCTTCTGGCCTCTGTCCCCACCCTCCTGTTTTAGTCAGCCTTTTCGCTGCTGTGACTTAGAGACACAACCAGAACACCTGCAGAGAAGGGAAAGTTTATTGGAGGGCTCACGGTTTCAGAGGTCTCAGTGCACACGCAGTAGCTTTCATTCCTTGGGCTGAGTGAGGCAGAACATCATGGGGAGAATGTGGCAGAGGGAAGCAGCTCACATGGTGATCAGAGAGCAGACAGAGTTTCCACTCTCCAGATACCAAATACTTACCCCATAGCTCTGCCCTAAATGCCCCACCTCCTCCAGCCACACCCCACCTGCCTCCAGCTGCCACTGTTAATCCCATCAGGGATTCACTGATTAGATTAAGGCTCTCACAACCTACCCATTTCCCCTTGGAACCCTCTCGCATTTTTTCACACTTGAACTTTTGGGGGACACCACATCTAAACCATAACTTCACCCCACAGGGGCCTCTGTGGCCCGCCCAGCCCTGGGTCCTAACTCCCCGGCATTCACTCTCCAGATGCAGGTGTAGCTCCAAAGAGGAGCCGGGTGAGCTGGTACAACGTGACCATGCTGGTGAAGATGGACTTCAAGGACCTGCAGCGTGTGGACCCCGGGTTGCGGAACCACACTCGCCTCCTATACTCCTTGGTGGGTGGTAGGCAGAGAGGCGCTGAGGGCGGGCCAGAGAGAGGGACGTCCCATGAGTCGTCCCCAAATGACTGGCTCTGAACCAGACTGGAATTCTCAATTTAAAGATACCAGCTTCAAGCTGGGCATGGTGGCACACGCCTGTAATCACAATAGCTTGGGAGGCTGAGGCAGGAGAATCACAAGTTCAAAGTCAGCCTCAGAACTTAGTGAGGCCCTAAGCAACTTGGAAAGATCCTGTCTCAAAAAAAAAAAAAAAAAAATTAAAAAGGGGCTGGGGTTGTGGCTCAGTTGTTAAGTGACCCTGAGTTCAATCCCTGGAACCAAAAACAAAAACAACAAAATACGAGCTTCAGAGAGATGCAACCCATCTGCCATCAAAGGTCTGTAGATAAAGCAAAAAAGGGTCCCAACTGTTCCAGGGACTGCAAATCCAAAATCATGGTGTTGGGGGTCTGGTTCCTTCTGGGGACTGCGAGGGCTCCAGCCCCCTCCTGGGCTTGTGCAGCCATCTTCTGTGGTGTCCCTTCACATCGCCTGCCCTCCGTGTGTCTGCCTATGGGCTCAAGCTTCCCCTGTTGATGAGGACGCGGGCACATGGGATACGGGTCTGCCCTAATGAGCTCACCTTAACCAATTGCATCTGTAGCAAACCTGTCTCCAAATAAGGGCACACTCAAGGTGCTGGGGTATGAGTTTGGGGGACACCATTCATCCCACCTCTACTGTTATTGCTAAGGCTGTGCAAGTCTAGTTTGCAAGGCTTTTACTGGGAGGCTCACGAGTATAAACATGCTGCTGCTGCTCTTTTCTGTGGAGTAGAACGGTGTGCACGCGTGTACGTCATTCAGCTCCTCCCCACTTCGGGTGCTTTGTCTCTCTGAAGAAGATGTCCTTTCTGTTTGGTGCTCTGATTCTGGTTCCAGGTCACCAGTGCCTTGCAGCCGCTGGACCCCGCTGTGCACTACCTGAGCTCAGCCAGCCAGGACCCCTCCACCACACTCTCCTGGCTGCTGCTGGGGCTGCCTCGGCTCCTGCCGGTGGCCAATGTCTCCTCCATGCTGGAGGACATTGTGAAGCGTGTCTACGAAGTGGTCAGCATCCGGGTGCAAGGTTGGTCTTCCCCTTGCCCCAGTGGCCCAAATGCAGACTAGACCCTAAGGGCAGGAAGTCCCGCACACTGGCAGAGTGGGGTCCCGTGTCCAGATGTTCCTCCCGCAGGGTGGTGGGTGGGGCGGCCCATCTGGAGTTCCATCTGCCCAAGCCAAGCTTGGCTTCCCAAGTCCAAGTCTGGAGACCTTCCCTGCCTCTCTCCCCTCCAAGCCTTCCCTCCTTCCTAGCAGGGTTCTCCTTCTCTCCTGGGGCTCTCACAGTGCAAGCCCCAGAGTGCACTCCAGGACTGTGTTCCTCCAGTTCTTTGGGCTCCTAAGTCTCCCTCTGGTCTCCTTCTCACCTTTGGCAAGGGCATCCTGCCCCCAGAAGGCTCTTTCAACAGAATTTATGCACAGTTAGGTTTTCACTTGCTGAAGCACCTAGCTGTGGCCTTGATTCCAGGAGAAATTACAGGGTGTGTTTTGGTTTATGACAGAGGTTGGCCAAGTTTTTTTCTGAAAAAAGGCCACAGAGTCAAAGGCCACAGGGTCCTGTCTCAGCCGCCCAGCTGTGGCCCTACAGCATGGAGGAGCCGCTGTGGCATACGGAAGCAAACGGTGGAGGCCAGCCAAACCCTTTCTGAGCAGGAGCAGTCAGCACAGCACAGCTCACAGCCCCTGGGCCAGGGCTGCTCTCCTCAGCGAAGCTTGACCTGTGACGCTGAAGGTCAGCGTGAAGGTGCCAGGGTTCAGAGCCCATGACAACTCCAGGGATTCCACTGCCTTTCTTTGCAAGGCACGAGTGTCCTTGACAGCGAAGCCAGGCTGTTGCAGTGCCAGTGATTCGACAGCTGGTGTGCCATGCCCACGCCCTCAGCTAGCACTCACGGGAGCACAGCTGGCGAGACAGTGGGTTTACCCTGCAAGGAGACGAACCTACTGCGGAATGTGGATTTGACTAGGTGTTTGGAGGAGGGTCTAAGGAAGCAAGGTGTTGTTCTAGACTGAACGCTGAAGTGAGGACAGTTCTACAACTGGGTATCTCAGTGAATCTCATCTAGGGGATGTGCAGCAACTGCAGGAAGATTAGCTTTAAATGGTAAATAACCAACAATCTCACTCCTGATGGTGCTTAGAGACACCTGTGAGGTGGCCCAGCTTTGCCTCGCTTTGTCCCGGACACAGAATGTCCTTATCCGAGGTCAGTGTTCCGGGTGATGGTATCTGCCCAACAGGAGGGTGACAGGGCCACCTGTGAGTGCCAGGCCCACTCAGAACATCCAGGGCTGCTCCAATTTTCTTCCTCATTCAGAAAACGGCCTAGTCACATGATTTATTCTAGGGTCTATCATGTCACGACCACTCAGACTCAGCCTGACCCTGAAGCCATGTGTGCAGGCCACAGAGGCTACCCAGGGTGCGAGCTGTCTCGTGGGGTGTGCAGGCCCTGACTGCAGTGGACAGCAGGGAGGACACGTGCAGAGCCCCCTGGGAGGGCCAGGTGTGTGGCGGACTCTCCTGATCTCCTCTCCCACAGATGTTGACGAGTGCTCCCACCACGGGCTCCATGCCTGCCCTGCAGAGGAGCTGTGTGTGAACGTGGAGGGCTCCTACCAGTGCGTCTGCCCACAGGGCTGGTCGCCCTCAGCTGCCCAGAAGCTGAGCGGTGCGGGGGAAGGTAAGACTGGGCTCTGGCACAGAATCCTCACTGTGCTGTCTCACCTGCCCTGGTCTCCTGGTGGCCACTCTGGCATCCAGTCCTTGATCTAGCAGATGGCTGTCCTGTGCCACCCACTGTGTCAGTGCTGGTGACAGGAGCATGCACCAGCAGGCAGGGGCAGCTCGAGGTCGGCAGGTGTGGGCTGGTGTAAGTGGGATGGTCTTGAGTTGCTGGAGAGGGAGGGTGTGGCTGAGGCTTACGCTGTGCCCACAGGCCAGAGCTGGCACTGTCCCTGGCTTTGTTTGGGCAACCTAGAGGCAGAAAGTGTTCTGGGTGCTGGCAGAGACACTGAGAAGGGAGAGCCTGGCTCTGTTCTTGTTGGGGACATCAGAGGCCGGGGTATCCCAGGTGCTGGGTGTGTGACTGGCTCTGCCAGCCCAGGGCTTATAGTAAAAGAAATAACTGTACACAGTAGTGTCCCCTTATCCTTGGTTTCACTTTCAAGGGTTTTCAATTACCTGTGATCAGCCATGGTCTGAAAATATTAAGCAATTCATAATTTTAAATTATGAGCTTTTCTGAGTAGGATGATGAACTCTGGTGCCATCCTATTCCTTCCCACTCAGGACATGAAGTGTCTCTGTCTTGTGTTTCCACACTGTATATGCTACCCACCCATTAGTCATTGAGTGGCCATCTCAGTTCTCAGATCACCTGTCACAGTTTTGCAGTGTTTGTGCTCAAGGGATCCTCATGTAATAGTCTAGAGTGATTGATGTCACAATGCCTACGTGACTCTCCTCAGTTTACCCTATGTGGCGTTGTGCTATCTCACATCATTCCAAGAGGGTGAATATGATACAGTCAGATATTTTGATGGAGACTGAGAACACATTCACATGATTTTTATTACAGTCTGTTGTTATAATTGTTCTATTTTATTATCTCTTACTATGTTGGCTCTGGAGTAGGAAATCCCCTTTCTCTTGTGCCTGGAGCCCTTTTGTACCTGGTGAAGACCATGGAGCCCTTTAGAGAATGTGTCTCAATGTATAAATACACAGGCCACAGAGCAAAGCACAACCAGGATCTCACAACCCTATGGGGAGGCCACAGTCCCCAGCCATGCTGTCCCACTGCCCTGCCAGGTGCCCCTTGCTGGACTAGGCTTGGTGTTCCTCCCTATGCCTTGCCTGAGGACTCCAGGAGCTGGGTTCTGGGCACCCCTAGCTCCTTGCCCCGTAGAGTGGGGCTTGTGGGCAACCCCAGCTTCCCTGAGGGGCTAGGCTCCAGGGTCCACTGTGGCTGATCTTCCAAGCAGCCTTTCACTGGCCCCCCTTCCTCCCAGTATCCTCTCCTTTCTGCCAGTATCTCCCAAATCTACTGCCTGCATTGGGATGCTCATCTCAGGTGCTCTCTGGCCACCGGAGTGCCCCTTGGTCATTACATGGGGACAGAGAAAAGACTCCAGCTGCATCGTCTCCTTCCTCAGTGACAGACGCCTACTAAATTTTGTGAGCATGTGTACCTGACTAAAAAGATGGCATTTCCCTCTGCCCTGAAGGCTGGGTGGTCATGTCACTCGATACCAGTCATGGAGGGACACTGAGTGTCCCCTGGGGTTCAGGAGGGCTTCTTAAGGGTACTGGCCCCTGTAAGAACATGCCAGGCATGGCTGAGGCCCTGTGGTCCCGCTCGACTTCGTGGTGGCTAGGGAAGGAGGAGCAGAGATGCAGCCTGGGCCTGAGACGGCCCCAGGGCTGCCTGCCATGGATATCGTCCACGTGAGGAATCACCCTGTGGAGCCAAGTGCCTCCATCCTCACCTTCCCCAGACTCCATGGCTGGAGGGTGTCTCTGAGACTGTGGCCTGTCTGTTTCTGTCTGAGCTGCCACTCTGCAGTCCTGTAGGGGCTGATGCTTGTCACGGAGGGGTCTAGGGTCAGTCCCCCTGTGCTAGAATGTTCTACCCACTGACAGGATGGAGCATGTGGGGGAGGGGCCTGTCCCTTCTTCATTGCCAGATGTGTCCTGGTGCCGAGGCAGGCACTGCCGTAGTCCTGTGCCACTCGCCTTCTAAGAGCACCGTGGGGCGATGGCTTCACGTGCTGGCACTTACACAACCCTCACATGGGCAGCTACATGCTCCGAGTTTTGTGGTACAGCCTCTGAAGTCCGTGTGGCCTGTCATTGACCAGAATGTTGACATGCAAGGCACAGCTGCACTGGTTGGTTCAGTTAAAGGCAAGTTGGAGTGGTAGCCATTCCTAGGATCTCCAGGTGTTAAAAAGATAAAGGGACCCCACTAGCTCAACGACAGCAACAAAACACTCCTCGGCCACCTCGGCTCACGATTTTTTTTTTTTTTTTTTTGGTACCAGGGATTGAACTCAGGGGCACTCGACCCCTGAGTCACATCCGCAGCCCTATTTTGTGTTTTACGTAGAGACAGGGTCTCACTGAGTTGCTTAGCGCCTCGCCATTGCTGAGGCTGGCTTTGAACTCGCGATTCTCCTGTCTCAGCCTCCCTAAGTGCTGGGATTACAGGCTTGAGCCACCGCGCCCGGCCTCGGCTCACGATTTTGAGGGTCCAGTTAGAGCTGCACTTCACACAGATGTACACCAAGTCTTGTGTGGAAGCCACAGACCATCCTAGACTTTCTTGTTGTCTAGATTCTCCCCAGGTCGAGAATCCCCCTTTAGTGAGAACATGTGTTGGGATACAGTTATTTTTACGCTGGGCAGTAATCTGGGAAAATATTAGGCTCTATTTACAGTTAGCAATGTTGCCAGCCCAACTCCGCTGAGTTCGCCAGTATAAAGGCTTGCCAGAAGGCTGTCCGGCCCCGCTTCCCTTCCGACAGGGCAGGACAGACAGATCCAGCGCGTCCAGATAGAGTCAGAATGAATTCCAAGTGCATATTGCTAAGGAAACAGCATGTGTTTTAAATTTAGATGCTAATATGAATGAGCAATCCCCTGGAATGGCTAAGAGGTACAGTCCTTGGAAAATACAGCACAAAGCTCAGATATTTCTTGTGAAATTCATCACCCAATTAATGACCCACAGGGCAACTGGGTTCTTACCCTCACCCAAACCCGTAAGGAATAGCCACAGCCCACACTTAAAGTTCCAGGAGCATGGTGCACCTTGAGGAAGACACCGGAGCCTCTCCCGTGGCCTTCATCCTCAGTGGAGACTACCAGCTTTCTAGCTCCCTGAGGAGAGGTCTCCTGAACCTGGGCTTGGCGGGCAGGGTGCCAGTGGCTGAAGCATACGAGCTGGCGAGGAACGGCAGCCCAGGCTGGCCGCAGCCAGGGCTCTTGGCTCCAGTCAGCTTTCCACGGAGCGCTCAGGATTTCAGCCCTGATCCATCCTCCCTGGCTCTACATTTATGAGCATCAGGTGTCAGGCAGGCAGGCCCAGGGGAAAGAGGAATTGAGTCTGTCACACATCACGGAAAGGCTGTGTCCCCAGCACCTTTTCCTGAACAGCTGGAGGGTTGGGGCTGCCTGGAAGGAGAGCCCAGACCCACAGGCAGAGGAGTGAGAGGTGCTCCACCAAGAGGAGGCCAGGGCCTGGATATGCTCCCAGGTGGGGCGGAGAAAGCCAAGAGCAGGGCCTGCTGCCTGGAGGCTGCAGGATCCATGCCGACGCTGCCCTCGGGTCACGCCTGGAGTCAAGAGCTGAGCGGTGTTTTTTAGGGTCACATTTTAAGAGGGACCCTGAAAAGTTAGAATAACCAGAGGAAGGTGTCCTGGCTAAAAAAGGGCCCCAAACCCAAGTTCCAGGGGTTATCTCGGAAGACGGAAGGAATAGCTCTGGGCTTGAAATACCTTGAGGGGAGACCTGCAGAGCAGGACAGCCTCAGGATGTGAGCAGCTGGTCCAGTTGACAGCAGAGCTCTCCCCAGCCCGCTCTGCCCGTCCATGGGAGCCTCAGAAACTACCTGAAGGGAAGCCTGAGCTCCTGTGGCTTGTGTGACAAAGTACCACAAACTAGGTGGCTTAAACAGCAGCAGTGAGGTCTCTCACACTTCTGGAGGCCTGAGGTGCCAAGTAGGCATCACTGAGCCCAAGCCAGGCTGGGCAGGGCTGTGCTCCCCGGGGGCCTGGGGAAAACCCCTCCTGCCCCCTCCACCTCTGGAGCTGCCAGCACTCCTTGGCCTGTGGCTGCACCTCCAGCCTTCAAGGCCACTGTCCAGCTCTTTCCCTGCTCTGCCTTCACATCACCTCCCCTAGACTCTCAAATCTCCCTCTGCCTCTTGTAAGAACACTTGTGGTTGCATTTAGGGCCACCTGGGCCATCCAGGACACTCTCCCATCTCAACACCCTCAGCTTACATACCCCTGCAAAGACCCTTTTTTCGAATAAGCGTTCCAGAGAACCGGACAGTTCCTCAAGTCATCATCTGGCAACTGTGGCCGATGGCTTCACAGTGAGCAGGGAACTGCCGTGACAACAGCTTTGCCACTTACTGCTCGACCTTTCTGGGCCTCTATGAGGTGGCGTCACAGAAGAACCTCTTAGCTGGGATGGTGGCAAGGGGTACATGGGACACCATGTCTGGCACACTGGCCATTGGACTGTTGTGGCTACTTCACAGGCTGGCAATCGGGAGGAAGCTCCCAGCTCCCTGGCAGTGTCCCTGCCACCCTGTTGCTCCTGCTGCTGCATCAGAGGCTGCCTGGGGTGAACACTTCCTGGTACCCGTCGGGCATTGCTGTGGCATCACCTCGGCCCCTCCCTGTGTCCGTGTCAATGTGGGTGCATAGTAGATGCTCAACAAGCCTTGAGCCTCTGAAACTGCCTCTGTCGTTGGTGGAAAGCAGTTGACCGGAGGCAATTGCCAGTTCCCCAAGGCAATAAATTGGAGAAGGAGCTGCACAAATATTCAGAGGTAGCGTTAGCCTGAGGGGCTGCATTTCTTTGGTTGGGAAGGGATTCGCTTTCTCCAAGTGCTCATCTGAGCACAGGAATGCAGAAGCTGCCACCTGCAGACCCCTGAGGTTCACAGCCTTCAAAGTTCCAGGTTTGCAGCCTCAACCCAACAATCCAAGAACCCACTGATTTTTTTAAATATTTTTTTTTAGTTGTTAACGGTCTTTATTTTATTCATTTATTTATATGTGGTGCTGAGGATCGAACCCAGTGCCTCACGCATGCTAGGCAAGCGCTCTACCACTGAGCCACACCCCCAGCCCTGAACCCACTGACTTTTTAATCGAAAGACTGAATGTATGTTATTAGAAGAGGTACCACATGCGTTGTCTTCTCCGATCTCTTCCTAACGCCATGCACCCAGTCCTTTGCAAATCTTCACGTCATCCTCATTCTACCCTGCTCAGAGACGCTCTTAGAAGACACTGTAGGTGGCCCGTAGTGCAGATTTTACTTCATCTTCTGTCGCATGTCAAGTGCGATTTCCCAGCGGCAACAGGGAGACAGGGACAGCGTGCTGCTGCTCAAGCTTCCAGACTGGCCCCAGGACCCCACTTTCCTGTTTATCGGGTGTCGTGCCGACCTCACCCCCCGCCCACACAGAGACAAGCGTGCTTGGTGCTGCCTGTCTTGACTGTACCGTCAAGGGGTCTGGCAGGACGTGCATCAGGTTTTCAGAAAAGAAGTCATAGCCCTTCCTCAGTCTATGAGTGAGACTGACAAGCCTGCAGTTGTTAGAGGCTGGGCGGGGTTCCAGGGACGGGGAGGTGAGACCTACACTGTCAGGACCCAAACTGCAGGTGGCCCCTCAGGGGAAACATGCCTTGCTTCTTCTGCTGCAAAGGAGGACGTCATCAAGAGCGCACCTCAGCGTCTACGTGGACTTGTGTGACCCAACACAGAAAACCCTGGGCAATCCAGGAAAAGAAGAGTCAAGTCTTTTAAAAATTACACTTCCTGAGTCTAGGAATGTCATGAGGAAGGAGTAGAATCTGGGTGGATGTCACCCATCCTGATCCCAGGCAGCGGGGAGGGTCGCCCTCCAGCCATTTGTACCCACTACGTGGAGGTGGGTCTGTGAGGCTCCCCGAGGGGAAGGACACGCACACAGGATTATGAAAGGCAGCTGGTGCTTGGCTGGAAGGATGAGGCAGCAGGGCTATGTCGCACAACTATGACTGGCACTAAGCTTGATTCTGGGCTTCTTAGCAGCCAAGGCAAAAAGGGAAATGGGTTGACTTGGTTTGTTGTTTTCACTGAGGAGCATATGCATGTGTTTGGAAGGATGGAATTTTTTCACAGTACTAGAAGTGTGTATTCTATGAGTCCTTACACAAAGGGCTTTGAGGAACCACATAGTTTGAAATTTTATTTTCTTTACTATGGTTTTACCCAAAAAATTTTTTTCTAGGTTTCCTCATTGCTTGTTTGTTATAGAACTAAAATTCTGACCTGAAGATGCCGGTGCCTTACCTGCAGGCCACCTACTCTAGATGTAATTCCTGCTCCCAGATGGCTGCTGGAGAGCCAGGCTTTTCCCACCCAAAATAGAGCTTTAATTCTAGCTGAGGACTAGAATAGATGTTGTTCGGTACGTTGGCGTTTTGCTCCCTGAAGCTTGGATTCCATAGGAAAGCACAAACGGGGGTATGGAGTAGACTCTGCAGGACCCCTGAGGCCGCATGCTGACGGGGCCGTGGTCCAGCAGATGACCTGCTGGAAGCAGATGTCCTGTGCAAGTGGTCAGGCTCTCTGTGAGTCTGCGTGGCCCACAGGCCTGAGTGGGTGGAGGCCAGGTCTCAGCCGCAGCCCTGTGGCCTGGTTCGGCAGTGGCCTCACGGCAGGCGATTTCTGTCTGTGCTGACGCTGAACATCCCCACAGTGCTTTGACTTGTGGTAGCCACCAGTTCTGAATCACAGAAAAGCAGCGCCATGCAGAGCCGTTCTTAATATAGACTGCAAGGAACTGGGGGCCCCCCAGCTTGGCTCAGTGGGGGGCTGCGGCTTGAACCTTAGGCTTCTGTTTGCTTTCTCCGTCTCAATACCCATCACCCTGAAGCAACCCAGAACTACCTTCCAAAATTCCTGAGGCTCTTTGCGAGGAGTTTCTCAAAGGAGAGGGTTGCTGCCTCTTTTTTGAACTAACAGGTTTAATTCATGATTGGGAAAAATGCCAGGGTGGTCCTGCATTGGTCCCCTGGACGTAGCAGTGGGACTGAATGCGGTAGGGCTTCCTGTCTGCACGGAGAGTGGACCACCCTCCCTGAGGCTTGTACCTGCCCATGCTGCCCTAGATTGTCCTCCGATCCGTGACTACGTGGCCCTCAACGTCACCAGCAGCGGTTTCCGGTTGTCCTGGAGTTTGGATTCTACACAGAACCACACCTTCCATGTCCAGGTCCAGCAGGGTGAGGTGGTGCTGAGAAGCACCTGGACCAGCCACCTGGGCCTGGTGGTGGCCGGGCTGGAGGCCGGGGCACTGTACGGTGTGAAGACCAGCTACCAAGGCTGCGGGGGCCACGTCTCCACCTGGCTGACCGTCAAGACAGGTAAGGCCCGGGCCAGACCCCACGCGACCTTGCGGACTTGCCTTGCTATCCCAGCTCTGTAGTCCCAGCACACCACCTTGCTCTTCCTGGAACCAGGCCACGAGAGGTCACAGCCTACCCGCAGCCTGCCCTGTCCTCCTGAGCGCCCCAGAGCTCGCAGGCTATCTCGAGGGCCCTCCAGGGGCTCCCTGCTCCTTGCGTGTCTCCTCTGGGGCTTGCTCTGACGTCTGAGGGGACGCCTTGGGGCTCTCTGGGGACCATCTCTGTGGCCCGCATGAAGCCATCAGGTGGATAGGCGGAGGCAGGAACGCAGAGGACGGCCGCTGTGGGTGCGCAGGCAGCTTTCCCCACACTCACTCCCACACTTGAGTCTCCACAACCAAGCGCACCCGGTTTCCCTCGTGACACACGTGTGTGCTCACACAGTGCCACCCCCGCCCCATGCCAGGAGGACACGTTTTTCCCAAACCCAGGTGACACTCTCATAGCTAGAACTCAGTGTTGGGAGGCGGCTGAGGTCCAGTCTGCCAGGTGGCCTGCCAGCTCTGCCTGCTCATCCTCACCGGGGGTCACGGGAATGTGCAGCCCTTGGTCTGGCGAGGCATGAGGTGGTGGGGGCTCTCCCCCAGGCTGGGCTTGGTGGCTGCAGGTTGTGAGGTCAGGGATGCAGGGGCTCCCTGACACTCTGTCCTGCGTCCCATGTGTGTGTCGTCAGCCTAGAGCGACAGGGCCCAGGCTGGGAGTTAGGCACGGTGAGCATCGAGACCACAGCACAAGACCCTGCGGGGTCTGTCTGGTGCAGAGAGCCATTCAAGGACGACAACTGAGGGCTGCTCATCCGCAGCCCTCGATGAACAGATGACTCGGCCTGTGCCCTTGATGAACAGATTCAGGGGAAACCCCATGCTGAGTCATCCCAGCACGCGGGGTGGGCACCCAGAGGCCCCCATGACCCCGCCATGCAAAACACAAGCCTTGAATTGGCTCAGAGTCTCCAGTTTCCCAAGGCCCTGCTCCATCTCTTCAGGCACAAGGGAGGGGGCTCTCTGTTCCCCTGGAGGAAACCGATGCCTGAGCGATGGTCACTTACCAGGAAGCCTTCTATCCCCCTGTCACCCTCCCTTGCCCCACTGGTGCTTTACACTCCTTCCAGCTCACCTGGGATGCGCCACCCACGGCCTCCCTCTGTGCTGCCACAGCTCTCTCCACTGGGACCCACGGTAGGAATTTGCAGCTCTACCCACCACCCCAAGCCCTCCATTCCCATGCTAGGGAAGGGTAATTCAGAAGATTCTAGGGGCTGGGATTGTGGCTCAGTGGTAGAGCGCTTGCCTCACATGCGTGAGGCACTGGGTTCAATCCTCAGCACCACATAAAAATAAATAAAATAAAGATATCGTGTCCATCTACAACTGAAAAAATATTTAAAAAAAAAAAAGAAGAAGATTCTAGAAGACTCCTGAATAGTCAGCCTCTTCCACTCCCCAGTCTTGATTTCTTCCTTCCTGCTGCTACAAAATGCCTTGTGTCAGCAGAGCCCTTCTAGGGTGCTCGATTCACTTTCCAGTGCAGTTCCAGTGTGGCCTCCATGCCATCTGCACATTGGGTGGGCGTTGCTGCAGCAGCAGGCACCCAGAGCCTCTGGGTGCCTCTGGCCCCTGGGGAGGCTGAACGTGCTCAGGGCTCTGCAGCTGCGTCTTGTGATGCTGACCAGGCACAGGCAGGAGGGGCCGCATCAGGGCCTGAGAACCAGGGCCAGTGTCCTGGTCTCTTGCTAAGACGGGGAGTTCCAAGGGGCCCAGCCTGGAAGTATCTGGGGTTTCACATTCTGGGTTTCAGTTTCCTGTAGTCAACTGTGGTCTAAAAGTATCAAAGGGAAAAATTCTACAATTTGTAAGCGTTAAAAAACTTTTATTACAGTATGTTGCTGTAATTTACCTGTTTTACTACCAGTCATTTTCCCATCTCTTCCTCTGCCTGATTTGTACACTAAACTTTATCATAGGGGTGTGTGTGTAAAAACATGACATCTACAGGGTTTGATGCCATCTACAGTTCTGGGGGTCCACTGGGCATCTTGGGAGGTCTTGCCTTGGGTCAGGGGTCTACTCACAACCTTGGTGAGCTTTCCGTGCCCTTGATGGTGGTGTGTACAGGTGACAGACTGTGTGATAACCCTTGTTGGTCCCAAAGCTTGCTAACTGAGCTGAGCCAGGTGTCAGCTAGCAGCTGCCAACACTCAGCAACACCCAGAGAGGCAGCAGGGCATTTCCGATGCTCCCGGCCTTTTGACTGTGTGCGGGTCAGTTTGGCTCTCCTAGTGAAAGTGATATGTGTCACCCCGTCCCATCTGGAGTATTTTTCCCAGCATCAGAGCAACAGCAATCTCCCTTGCTGATGACAGTGTGCACAAGTCAGAGCCAAGACTCTCAGCCCTGGAACCTGGAAGGGTCCAGCAACTGGGGACAGTTTGTCACTCTAATGCTGGGGGCCTAGGTGGGATGCAGCAAAGGACCTGACTGGGCTTCATGGTCGTGAAGAGGGCAGGGGGAATCAGCAGCACCCTGGGGAAGAATAATTAAAGGGGCCTTCCTACCTTACAGGAGCTGGTTGAATCCAATTCCTGTTAGCGGGCACTGTGGGGTTTGCACCTGGCTCCTCCGTGCCCCTCCTGGCCATAAGTGTGGCTTATGTCGGTCAATTCTTTGACTCCAGTGCAGATATAAACATGATACATTGCATTTCCCAGTTTGACTCTCTCAATCTAAGGTTCATGCCTTGATCTATTTTCAAAAAATGTTCCTCATCAAAAAGTAGAATTTCTAGAAACCTGACAGAGAAGCAGGTGACTTCGAACCACAGCGTTTCAACTACTCTGCATCACTGTCTGTCTCAGATGCCTGTGTTTTGGGAGTTATAATAAGGATCATGAACCGCAACTTGACGGAGCAGCTACTCAACTGCAGCAGTGTGGAACATAGGGACTTCTCCCGACAGCTGATGCACGAGGTAAAGCCAGATGTGGCCCTAGACACCTCCCCTTGGATCCTCCAGGCAAGGACTACCCACAAGTGGGCAATATGCCCAGCTCCTCCCCTGTGGTCATGGCAAAGTCACATGTCACTGCAGCCTCAGGCCGGCCAAGCCCAAATCACACAGTAATAGCTTAGCCCACCCCACCCTGCCCCACGGGGTAGTTAATTTAGATATCTGACCAATAAGTCTTTCAGAATTTGTGCTTTGATTGAAAGATCTACACCACTTGAACACACAGCTGGATGTGCTATTGAAGCATCTGCTTGGGAATCTGTCTTCCTGCAATGGCATAGCTTCACCAGTGAAGCATTTACCAACCCTCTCTGCATCCCTTCCTTCTTGTGGCTAACAGGAGACATCAGCGCACAGCCTGGGGAATAAAGCCAGTGTTAATTACTATCTATCCACAGATGTTGAGCTGCAGAAAAAGTGGCTTACCAAACCATCAAGAATTATGAAAGGGCTGAGCTTTTACCTTTCTTGTAAATGAATAGGTTGGCCTGCCACGGTGCCATGAACACTGGCAGAAGATAAGAGATCCCGAGGTCACAGACAGGGCTTGTCACTCCCAGAACTGCTTGCAGCCTGAGCATGAGCATGATGCAGAGTCCTTTTTGGCTCTGTTGGGCGTGTAGGTGGATGAGGCACATAAAAGGGATCCAGGTCACAGCTGAGGAGCCCTACACTTAGGGAACCCAAATCTTTTATAATAGGCTGCAGGCATACATGTCTAAGCCTTTCTTCAAAAGATGTTATCTTTGTTATACTGGATAATAAACAGGGTATCCTTTGCTTTAGAGGGAGCCACCATCCCTGTCTCCCAAGGCTGTTCATGATATAAACATCCTTGGAAAGACAGTCTGGAACAAAAGGGCAATTAGTACCTCTATTTGCAGGATGTGTGGAAATGCAAGAGCCCCACAGAATGTTGCTCTCCAGCATTCATCTGCCAGGGGAAATTAATTTTTGAGGGTTCTTAGAAAACTCTTTTCCAAGGTTAATTTCTTTGAGCTTAAAAGAACTGAGTGGCAGTGGTAGGAGGTAAGGCTGGAGTCTTCCTTGATAGAACATAGGTGACCCTGAGCCCCTGGCTCTGTTTGTGTATTTTCTGGAGATACAGCCCACTGCTGAGGGGGACAGCTCCAAACAGCCAAAGGGACTGTTCCTTGGTGATTCTTCTCTGTCAATCAATCACTCCATCCATCAATCTAACAGTCTATCTGACTCTCACTCACATATACAAATTATCTTCATGCCAAACTTAAGAACAACCAGAGTGGACTGTTCATCTGATGCTGCAGGACTGGGAGCTTGATTGTAGTGGTCACTATGGGTTCTCCAAGAAGAACCAGGTCAGGCTTGGCTATCCCAAGGAAAGCTTGGCTGATTTTCCATCAGCTGACAGGCATCTCTGCTGCCATGGCTGAGCAGAGTTGTCTCTTCTTGGCTAGGTTGAGAACTCCTTCCCACCAGCAGTTGGTGACCTGTACAGACGTGGGAAGCTGAGGATGCAGATAGCGTCTCTCCAGGCGGGCAGTGTGGTGGTGAAACTGAGACTCACCATGCAAGACCCCGAGTTTCCAGTGGGTGTCTCCACTCTGGCTCCCATGCTCCAGCTTCTGTTTTCAAGCACAGTGTTCCAGATCGACCAGCAGGGGACAGTTGTGCAAGGTACATGTGCTCGCACCAGGACTATGCGGCTCTGATGTCCCTCCAGCATGGATGTAGTCTAGGCGACCTTATTTATCTGTGTTCCTACATGAGAACCAGGGGCCAGGGCCAGCCAGGCCCCTTGCTCTGCACCCCTCTCCTCATTGCTCCAGACAGGAGAGGACACCTGGCAAGGCACTCAGGTGGGGCCAGTTCCCTGTGATGGTGCCTCTTGTTAACTGCAGGTCCAGAATATTGAGGAAAATGGGGCTGGGGGTCCACATGGGGCGGGGAGTGGGCGTTCTCTGTGTCTGGCCAGGGCCTGGTGTTGCAGGGTATCTGTGGAAATCACTCATGGGCTCATCTGATTAGCCCACATGTCATTTAATTTTACTTGATGTCACCTTGAAGCAGAAGAGATGAAGACACTCAGAAAGAGTATCATAGAGCCTTATAGAGACAGAGATAGAGAAAGACAGTGGTAGATAGAGAGAGAAAGAGACAGGGAGAGATGAACACATAGATACGGAGCCAGTGAAACAGAGACAGAGGAATGGAGGCAGACACAGAGATACAGTCAGACATGCAGAAAGCCAGGGGCAGAGACAGAGTGCCAATGTCAAGGCCAGCTTCGCCGTTCCCAGCAGTGCCTGGCCCCTACCCTGCTGTGGGACAGTCTCTGCACCCCATGCCTCAGTTGGGCTCCACCCATGGAATGGTGTCCCCCAGTGGTGCTGGGCCTAGGAGGGAGCAACACCACCCCTTGAGCTCAATGGTGTGCTGGCTGCTCCAACCTGCCCCTGCCCAGGAGTGCAGGGGGCCATGGCATCTGCACTTGGAACCACCCCTAGTGCCCAGTGCTTAGTCTGGGGGGTTGCTCTGTTCAGTTGGTGCCCTCAGAGGTGGAGGTGCTGCAGTGGCCCTTGTACCTGATAGGACCCTGCCTGGTTGGGCTGTGGGGCTGAGGGCCAGCCGAAGTGGGGGGCCCTGTAGCAGAGTCCTCAGTGTGTACCCCGCACCTACCTGAGACCAGACCTTCAGGTGATCCAGCCCTGCCTCCCCCAACTTAGGGGCCAGGGCCAGGCTACTCCAGATCTTGGTCAAATGGACCTTGGGTATGAGGGACATAGTGGTGTAAATGATGCCCCAGGAGTTATGTCTACTTGGAACTTCAGAATGTGACTTTGTTTAGAATACGTGTTCACAGACAGCATCAAGGCACAGCACAAAATAAGAGCAACCTGTGGTTAGATTGAGGGCAGGCCTTAAATTCAAGGACAGGTGTCCTCATAAGAGACAGAGAGCAGAAACCCCACAGACAAGGGAAGTCATAGGCTTCTGGCCTCCAGAATAGGGAGAATGAATTTCTGTGGTTTGGAGCTGCCCAGTTTGTGATTATTGTTAGGGTGGCCACAGACACAGGTACGAAAGAAGACGTGCCTGGCATTTCTGACATCCTCTAAGTCAGTGAAAAGTATCCCTGCCAACTTTCCCGTAGAAGTTCCAGAAGCCCTCAGACATTGCCAAGTACCCACGACAGTGTGCTGCTGAGCCAGCATTTCCTGCAGAGGGGTCGCTGAGAGGGTCCTACCCCACTTGGCTCTTTGAGGCCTCCAGCTGTCTTTCGGCAAGGGAGGTGGTCCTGCCTTGGACAGAGTCTTCTGACTCTGGAATCAGTGGCTTGCCTGAACATTAGAGCAGGAGAACAACTATAGGGCACAGTCTCTCTCCTCCCCGGGGAGCCCAGAGCCTACCATGGGGACCAGTCTCCCTCCCTGAGAGTCCCACCTTGGCCAGGCCTGGCATGAAGAAGTGCATACTGCACCTTCTGTGACAACAGCGAGTGCTCCTGGGAGGAAGGAAAGGTCTTTGCTCAGGTTCACCAGGAAGTGATCTTGGTGGCGTGGTGGGAACGTTCTGGGTCATTTCAGAGCACTCGCTACCCTTGGGTCAGCATGTCCCAGTTCTGCGTGGGGCAGTTGGGTTGTGGTGACCTCGTCTTTGCCCTTAATGTGTCTGTCCTGAGTCTGCGGTTTCCTGGGCAGGGCCGCCCCTGCTGGGCTCCTGCTCTGTCCTCACCTGCCCACCCACGGGTGCAGAGCCCACCTGGCAGCTCTTACTATGGCACACCTGCGTCTTCCTCTGTGCTGGGGAGCCAGCTGGCCGTGGCTTCAGTATGACTGAGTAAAACTGCCCACGCCTTGCTCTGAGCTTGCCTGTGAGCTGCCAGCAGGTGAGTCACTGCACACTAAAAATAGATTCCAGGTGCTCGGTGGTCTAAGGGACTGTCTGGACTGGAGCTTCTGCTCCCCTCCATGGCCTGCTCCTGTCTAGCCTGGGCTCTGACCCCAGCCTTGGTGGCTCAGGACAGTGGCCTGCAGGCTGGAGATTGGGTAGCACTTCAGGTAGGCATGTGGCCTGACACTGGCAGTGTCGTGATGGTAAAGTCACCGTGAGGGCCACATGCACATGGCCTGTAGCTGTTGCAGCAGGTGGCCATCTTGCTGACGGCTGGGGATGCCATATCTGTGAAGACAACATGAAGCAGAACTGAGAAACCGCAGTGAGGGCCTCTGAGCTTCCCCAGCCACACAGCTGCCAGGAACCAGTCCCTTTTCTTGGCCCAGTCCCTGCCAAGTCGGAGCTCTCTGGCAGGTTGGGCTGGGTCATTGCATTCCTGGGAACCTCCACCTGCAGCTCGCTCAGCATGCACAGACATGGGGACAGCCTGGCCCTCCCTGGCCTCTGCTCAGCCCACCTCCACCCCGTGGGAACCGCACACTTCCTGGTCCGGCTGCCCTTCTAGCAGAGGCAGCTCCTTTCAGAGCCTTCCCTGGCCAGCAGGCCCCATCCCCAGCTGACCTCTCAGCCCAGAGACTTCCCTGTGAGCAGTGACCCACAGAGAGGGTTCTGGACTGAAGGACAGACTTGTAGGGTTGTGGGGAAGCTGCTCTTGACCCTAGCTCTTCTTGGCCAGAAATCCAGGTGAGGGGTTTGCCCTTAAGATTTCCTTCAAGCCTGTCTAGTCTTGTGTTAAAGTGCACAGGACCAGCACATTCTTCACTAGAGCAGGCTGAAGATGAGGTGGCGGCCTCCAGGGGCGGCAAGAAGGAGGTGGAAGAAAGCAGAAGGAACGGTGACCCTGAAGTGGTCTGCTTTGAAGTTTGAGCACTGATGAGGAGACATGGGCCCCCTGGGCTCAGAGGCAGATGGGGACAGGATGGGCGAGGACCAAGGACTGGGATTCTGGGGTCTTCCCTGATGTCTTCCTTGCCCAAGCCAGAAGGGCTGGGCTCCCCAGCGATGTGGTGACCCCACACAGGGTCTCTGAGGCACAGGCAGGACGGGCTCACAGGCCTTCCTGTGCTTGCTGAGATCACGGATGCTCTAGAATGGCACAAAGTCCACGTTATGCTTAACGGGAGTCCTCCAGGCTCACTTATTTTCTGTCTCTTGGTTGAAACATGAAACATTAGGGACGTTGGGACGTCACTGGAGGAGGAAACCTCTTGCCACTTGGGCAAGTACAAGGAATATCCAAGAAGAGTGCCTTCACACCTACCCGAAAGAGCCACCGTTCTCTGACCCTTGCCCCAGGGGGCCAGCCCAGGTGAAGGCCAGTGAGGCCATCTGTCCATCTGCCCACTCATCAGGTTGGAGGTCAGGCTTCCAGAAGGGGCTCTTGTGCAGGCGCTTAGACCCACGTACTGGACTCCGCGGTGTTTGGCAGACTCTGCTTCTCTCCCAGGAGAACAGTCAGGAAGCCTCTGGGCCCGTGCCTCCAGTTTTCTGACGTCTCTCTGGTCGTCTTCTCACTGGCTGTCTTGTCTCTCCCTGGCAGACTGGGACGAGTGTGCAGACAGCTCAGAGAATGACTGCTCGCCCGCTGCCCGCTGCGTCAACCTCGAGGGCTCCTACACCTGCCAGTGCCTCACGACCAGGGACGCGAACCCCTCCCGGGCTGGCCGGGCCTGTGAAGGTGCGTGTCCCCAGCCCCGCTCTGGGACCTGGGAGAGGAGGGCAAGCTAACGCAAGTGTCCATGGAAATGTCTCAATTTTCTTTTAAAATCAGAAAAAATAATAATATGATGGTAAATATATACAACAACGAATCCAGCCTGGCTTCTGTTCATCCTTCTGCCAATGTAGTTGTAAAATTTAATTTTAATCGATTTTTAAATGAAGGGGTACAGAAATCCACCAAAGTCACCATGAGCCCTTGGGAAGGCAGATTCCTTTCTGGGAGGCCTCAGACCTGAGAGGGTGCAGAAATCCAGGTGTGCTGGAGAAAAGCCTGTGGGGCCTCTGCACCCAGCTCCTCCACATCTTGGCCCCAAGTCTTGGTGCGGGGCCACCAGAGTGCTGCCCAGGGAGGCAGGGGAGCCACCTGGAGACTTTAGATGCTGCGGCTAATTTGCCATGTCTGCCCTGGACAAGGATGTGGCAATGGAAGGGCCCAGCCGTGCCTGGCATCCCTCTGAGGCCTGTGCAGCAGGAAGGAGTAGAACAGACCCTGGAGAGCAATCCTGGGACATTCAGTGTCCATCCTGCTTCCTGAGGCTTCCTCTGCTCATCTCCTACTTCTCTTATGTATCTAACGTCCAGCAAGCAGTTGACGGCAACTAGCACCAAGTACAAACTGGGGAAATTGTCCCATGTCCCCAGAGCCCTGAGGATCCATCTGAAGCCTGTGAGCACTAAGCCTGCCTTCTGGCCCTGGGTCTGCAGCCCCCAGGTGGCTTCCTGCCTGCCTTTGAAGTCTCGGTTTCCTCTTTGCAGGCAGAAAGCCTTACCTTGCCTCCTGAGGGCTCACGGAGCTCACTGACATGGCCCATTAAATGACTGCAGAGCCAGCCTGTGTCCCCTTTGGGGTCCTGAGGATGCAGGGCAGTCCTATTGGATGGTTGTGTTTTCCTCTGGACTGCGGGAGGAACGGGGTGGGCTCTGCTCAGATGTTTCTGGTGTCAGATGGTGGCCGTGTCTTGCAGGTGATATGGTGAGCCCCACCGGAGGTGAGCTATCCACGGCAACAGGGGTGACACCCCCAGCTCTCGGCACAGAGACAACCATGCTGTCACTCAGACCCAGGCACCCATGGGACACCCTGACAGCAAGCCAGGCTCAGACCCCAGGACCCCCACCCAGGAGAGGGGGCAGTGGCACCGTCGGGAACAATGGGATCAGCACAGGGCAAGGCATGGAGGAGGAGGAACCCAGCCTGGCCCCAGGCCTAGGGACCAGCCAAGGGGGCACCAGTGTGGCAGCCAGCACCCTTTCCCTCAGGAGTCCTGGGCCAGCCCGTGGCTCCCCTCAGGGGGACACAGACAGCCCACTGGACCACCCTGGACAGTTACTGGGGAGTCCCACCATGGAGCCCCTCGTCTGGCCGGTTCCAGAGCAGCGCCCCACAGGCCACGTTGCGTGGCACGCCGGCCCTCCCGCTCAGGAGACATCTCTGACCTCCACAAGACCGCAGAACGAAGACCCTGGACCTGCCCCCTCTCCAGATCTGCCTTCCACCCCCGTCCCTGCACCCGTGAAGCCCCCTGCCTGTGGTGAGTTGTCTGAGGATGGAGACCCCAGTGGGAACTTTGAAGTCCCTGTGTATTCAGGTGACCAGGCTCAGAGCCTGGTGTCACAAGCCTGCTAAAAGCACGGGGCAGTCTCTGTCATCTTGTGCAGGAGGAGACCCAGGCCCAGAGCAGTGTGACCTCAGTGGTAGTGTCTGATCTAGTTAGGAAGAGAGATGCCTCCCCATCTCCGGCCCTCTCCTCTCCTCTCCCCCTCCTGAGGGCCCCCATGTGCAGCAGCTGAGGCAGAAGTCAGCAGGGGGAAGGGCTTCGGGGGCGTGTGTATCTCTTGAGGTACTGGAGTGACCTCGAGTGTTGGCTGCCAGCCGTACTACAGTCCCCAGCCTTTCTGTTCCCTAGTGCGCTACAGCCTTCCGTGCTGTTACAGCACCCCATAACTCTGCTCCCCAGCGTCCTGTACTCCATACTGTTCTGTGCTCCCAGCCCTGTGGAGGCTCCCAGTTCTATACCCCCAGCTTTTCCTCACCCAGCCATTCCGAGGACCAGCTGTTCCATACCCCCAGCTGTCTGCACCACCCACCAGCTGTGCTACAACCCCCAGCAGATCCGCGTCGTGAGGGTTAGTCATCACCAGGCCCAGGGGACAGCCCAGGAGAGGAGAAGCCGCTCCCTGCAGCAAACAGCCTCCCAGAGGCCACACTTTATCTGCATTGTGAGCTCGCAGAGCTGGCTTAGCCCTGGACTCCAGAAAAACGGAACTAGCTGTTGAGTGGGGGCTCCGCCAGGCATTTCCTCTGCTCTGCCGCCCGAGCTCCCGGACCCCCCTCTCAAGCTCACGTGGGCCAGGATGGTCCCATAAGGAACCATGGGCTCCCTGCTGGAGCAGCTCTTAAGGTCAGCAATGCCTCCAGGCTGGCCCCTGGGACGTCCCCCTGGGGTCAGGTGTGGGCAGCCTCGCTGAGGAGCTGTCCAGCACCTACTGAAGTAGCCTCGTTTGAGGCAGTTAGGGACTAAGGACTGGTTGAACCTGGCTCTAGAACAGAACAAAGCCCGGACCTGTTTCCTATCATCCCAAGGGGGAGGGGTGCAGTTCTAGGGAGCCAGGCTAGGAGGCCCTACAAAGATGCCCCAAGGCATGCTGGGGTGGTGCTGAGATGGCACAGCACTTCCGCACCGGATCTCAGGGGACATGCTTTAAGCGTGGAGAGGAGAAGAAGCTTGTCTTTGTCCCTCACTGCCCAGGTGCCCCTGGCATATAGCAGGTGCTTCACAAATACTCAGAGGAGAACTGTTCGAGGGCGGAGATGGGACTTGGTTTTCGGTGTTGGCAGGCCCTCCTCTCTAAGAACGCCTGGACTGATTTCACTTTTGGCTGTTATTCCACTCCCCAGTCTCCGTCCCTATCGAGAAGGTCACGGTGTCCAATGTGACCAGCACCAGCTTCCACCTGGCGTGGGTGGCGAATCTCACCTGGCACCCCACCTTCCGGCTCACTCTGGCCTCCCCACAGAGCCCTGCCATGGGCCTGGAGACGCGAGACACAAACATGACTCTGTCGGGGCTGGAGCCTGGCGTCCTGCACCTGGTGGGGATTGTGGCCAGCGTGTGTGGGAAAGAAAGCGCCAGAGCTCACCTGAAAGTGAGGACAGGTAAGGCTCCAGAATCGCCTGTCGCCACTGTTTGTACCCCAGCATTGTAGCCATTCATGGTAGCTGGGCTCCTCCCTGGCCTTTGTTCCTAAAGGGAGGATTAAAAAAGGGTGAAGAACGGCCAGGAGGCTAAGGCTGGCGAGAGCTGTATCGACTTGTGGGCAATTGGGGTCCATGTTCTCACTCCACGCTCAGTAAACAGGACAGGAGGTGGCGCATCTCAGGGGGAGCTGGCCTAACCGTGGCAGGAACGTGGCTCTGCAGAGCGTGCCCGATGCTGCCCATCTGTACCCTCTGGTATGGAGCAGGGAAATGCTCGTGGTGCAGGTCTGGCCCCTCCCACCCTCTACTCAGTGGACTTGGCTTTCAGGGAGGATGCCAGTTACTGGCTGATGGCCTCCAGAGCCTGGTGCCACCAGTGGATGTTTGGGGATAGAATTAAGGGATGCATACCAAGCAGGGACTCCGGCATGTAGGAGCAGGTCCCTGTCCACAAGCACATGTAGTCAGGTGACCTTCTTCTCTGTTCCTCATTAGCTTGTCACCTGGATATTTTCTGAAATGTGTGACTCACCTGTGTGACACTGAAGGTAGTCCTCACATCTGTAGGAGCTTCCCAAGCATTGATGCAGGGTCTCCAAGATGGGGGAGCTGGAGACGATCTACTGGGGTGCAACAGGAACAACTTAGCACTTTTGTTTGTGTGATATAAAGTCCTAATCAGCCTTGGGCTGGAAAGTGAGACAGCAGCACATTTGCGATGGGCTGATTGTGTGAGTTCATGGCTAGCAAGAGAAGAGGGAGGTCAGTGCTGGCTGGGCAGTCAGGCAGGGTGGTCTCTGAATTGGATTGCTGAAGCTGGGTCTCTAAGGTTCTCTGGAGGGACAAAATATACATGGGCATGTGACCCTGTGCCTGAGACTGGATCTACATCCACTCTCACCTGTGCACCTGTCCTGCATCTGATGGCTTTTGATCAGATTGTATATGCCATCTGTCATAGCTCCTGATCCATGGCCCTAAGATGCAATGACACCAATCGCCCCAAGGATATGGGGCTTGGGGTTCATCCAAGAATGTCCAGCAGCTTGGCCTTGGCTAGTGTTCTGGCCAACATGGAAACATGGCCACGAGCTGGAAATGACAGTTTGTGACCTGCAGTGTTGCTGTTCCAACCATGTCTGCTCTCCATCCTGCAGCCGCACAGAAACTCAGTGGCAAAGTCAGACTAGCAAACGTCCAGTTTTCAGAATCCTTGTGCAACTCCAGTGGAGCAGAACACCGGCGCTTCCGAGAGCTCTTCTTTAGGACGGTGAGTCAGGGCGGCAGGCCCTCATCTTCTTTTGGAGGCCAAGGGCTCTCCGGCCTCATCCAACCAGGAATCAGACCTGAAGGCCGGGGGACTGCTCGGTTTTGAAAGCAGCTGGGACTGTAAGCTTTGGTGTGGCCCTGGAGTCCAACAGACCCAGCACAGGCACATCTGGACATGGGAGACAACTTGTCCCCTGCACATTATGGCTTCACACAACTTGTTGTTCACCATGGGACCTTGTGGAGCAGAGGGGCCCTCCTCTGCTTAAAGACAAACACACACACATACAAAAAGCTTCAAAGGTTGAGATCTATTTCACATACTATAAAATTCACATTTTGAAGCATGCACTTTAACTGTATTTGCAAGATTGCACGACCATCACCACTATCTAATTCCAATCATTTTCATCACCCTTAAGGGAAACGCTGTACCCACTGTGAGTCACTGCCCTCTGTGCCTCCCCCAGCCTCCGGACATCCCACAGGGGCTTTCTGTCTCTGGACACCCGTGGAGTGGAAGCTCACAACCTGTGGCGTTTGTGTCTGCTCCTTTTCCTTAGCACCTCGTTTCCAAGGCTCATCCGTGTGGTGCCCCTTTCTGTGCCTGGGTAGCGTCCTGTTGCAGGGAGGGACCCATCCTGTTTGCGAAGCCATCACTCGATGGACACTGGTCTGCCTGTTATGACTAATGCTACAGTGGTGCGAGGTCACCTGCATCTACAAAAATCACTTTTCCTACTCTTTCTGGTGCTTCTTCCTTGCCGCCCCCCAGCATTCTTTGGGAATGTACATTGTTTCCACTCAGTAAGGGGAGAAAGCCTCATAGTTCTGGTTGAGGTTGGGCTGGTGTTGAAGGTATGGGGCTCACCTTGTCCCTCTGGTGGCAATCTCACATTCCAGCTCCACCAGAGCAGAGAGGGGTCAGCAGCGCCACCCGGTGGTGAGTGTGACAGGTGATTCCATTCAACCCCTCAGCACCCCAGCTGGTAGATAAGGGCTGTACCTCTGGAAGTTGGCCCTGTGGAGCTGTGGGGACTTGGGGTCCTGCCTCCGCTATTCTGGGATTCCAGTTCCCGAGGTGGCTCTACGGTGAGCATCACCACCTCCTCTAGGTGCGTGGGTAGTTACACACGCTGACCCTTCCAGGTATCCTGGTGGCCCAAGGTTGGACAGGCAGCAACATCTCCACCCCAGGTTTCTTGATTAATCTTTCCCCCTTAAGCCATTTCCTTCTTTGCCCGTGATTGAGAATAATTGGTTTTTTAAAATCTGGAATCTCAGGATAACAAATAGTTGTACGGCAAGATGTATACAGAACATTAAGGCAGACTTTGGGAGGTGGTGGGTTAATGAGGCACCCGACTCCTCAGCCTCGCCTTGTCTCGCAGGGCCTGGAGATCGTTTGACATGGTAACAATGACTCAGGACTAAGCAGATCTCTCCGGAATCCAGGGGCGGGGAGAAGCCGACTGTTACATCAATATCGATAGTGACAGCAGCTATCTGAGCCAACCACAGGCAGATGTGAGGATGGTCTTTCTGGAGGGGTTAGCCTCTGATAAGTGACTGTGGATTTGCACCTTGGGTGGCTCAGAGGTGGGGAGGTGAATCCATGAGCCGGCGTCTTGAGCTCTGGCACCTCGTGGTCCTCTGGGAGGATAGTCCCTGGGGTGTGCTTTCCCAGAGATTTGCGCTCTCTGAACTACTGAAGCTTATTGTGAGGCTGTGTGTCTTTCTGGGCATTTTGACCATGATGGGCTGGAATGGAATAACACAGAGTGTGACAGGTAATTTTACCTGAAATAACAGAATGTAAGGCAAGCCTCTCGGAGGTGGAAACTGCCTGTCCTACTGGAGATGTTGGAGAGGCGCTTGGGGAAGCTTGGGCTCACTGGGAGGGAGAAGATGGGGAGATAGCCTGCAGTGTCAGAGCAAAGGCTTGGTGCTCCCACGACGTCTCACTCAGGGCCCTGCCCTCGGTACCTCTGAGCTGAGTCTCAGGCTCTGTGGCACTTTGGACCCTCATGTTATAAGCAGGGCCCCCGCCTGTGCACCTGCTCCGTGCTTGACTGTCCACTGGGTCTGAGGGGGTAGTAGGACCCTTCTCAGGGTCACAGACACTCCCAGGTGTTTGTGCAGGCTTGGGGACTTGCAGATAGGAAAGGAGCCCAGAACCGACCTGTGGCTTTGACAGTTCTGCTGTGAGCCAGCCGTGCAGCTGGGCAGGATCAGGGGCTGCCCTGAGGACCAGTGGCCCATGTCCTCAGTAGGCCATTTTCTCACACTGTTTTTAAATCCCAAGGTGGGGGACTCCTTGCCAGCCACGCTGCATCAGCACATGGACTCCGGCGGGATCCGAGTGGACATCACCAGCATCACCAATGGCAGCGTCGTGGTGGAGTTTAATTTGCTGGTACTCGTGGACCTGGATGTCAGGGAGGTGTCTGCGGCGTTCCTCTCTGCCCTACAGAACGTATCTCTGCTGGAAGTGAGCAGAGACAGCGCCTCCATATGGGGTATGTGGAGGCTAGGCCAAGTGGGGACCTCCCCCAAGTTCAGAACTGGGGCAGTAAGCGCCTGGCTGCAGCCTTTGGTTTGGGGGATGCACCTATGAGCTTCCTCTTGTGGTCTTTCCCCCAAACTAGCTGAGAGTGCGGGGTAGAGGAAACCCTCCTCGTCTCTCTCCTTGCCTCTACCACTGCTAAGGCTTAAGAGGTGGAAACGTCTTCTGGTGAACTTGCAGAGACCCCAGAGATGTGCTGCCATTTGCAGCTGCCCCGCCCCACCTCTGCTGCTCATTTTTGTGGACCAAGGAAGATACATTCCTCTGAGTAGCCAGATTCCTCCCAGGCAGTCTCCCAGGAGATCCTAGTGGGTAGTGGGTAAGAAAAGCAGGGAAAAGAGGCAACAGGTTCTTTTCTCAGATCATGCTTGAAAAGAAATGATAAACTGGGCGCGGCAGTGCATGCCTGTAATCCCAGTGGCTCTGGAGGTTGAGGCAGGAGATTTGCAAGTTCAAAGTCAGCCTCAGGAACTTAGTGAGGTCCTAAAGCAACTCAGCAAGATCTTATCAAAATGATAAATAAAATATAAAAAGGGCTAGGAATGTGGCTCAGCAGTTAAGTGCCCCTAGGTTCAATCCCTACTAACAAAAGAAAGAAAGAAAGAAAGAAATATTAAATGGCTATTTGTTATGTGTATGAACAATTAAGAATTGAGGATTAATATTTTCTGATTATTGGAATGAGAAGAATTTGCCAAAGGAAATTGGATTTCCAGAAAAGAGGCTGAAATCCTTGACTACATAAATACAGAATTTTTTTCTGTCCTGAGGTGCTGGGGGTTGAACCCAGGGCCTTGCACATGCTGGGACCACGCTGTATCTGTGAGTTACACCCCAGGCCTGAAGACCCAAATCTTCTACGTTAAGCAAAATAAAGGCACCATTATAAAGTGAGCAACAAGCCCAAAATTTGTTCAATACTTTGATAAGGAATAATATCCTAAATATAGAAAAATCATACAAATAGATGATAAATAGCAAGAACCCTATGGATAGGTGCACAAGGGACCCAACGAGAACACGTACGAGGAGAAACAAACCACTGATGAAGATGAGTCACCCAAGATACTGCCAGTAACATAATGCTATTTTTGCCCTTCAAATTGCAAATAAAGAATCTTGATAATATAATGTATAAACGCCAAGGTAGGCGCCACGGAGCAGGGGCTGGAGGCCTTTGCTGGGGCTGGAATTTGCTCTCCCTTCTCAGACATCAGTCAGCAGCAGACGTCAAGTGCTGCACAGACGTCCCTCTACCTTGCCTTGGAGTCTCACTGCCAGGACTTTGTCCTGAGAAAAGAGAAATCAGTTTGGACCATGGTTCATACAACACATTCATCTTCAGGGTCATTTTAAAAGCAAAAGAACTGGACATAACCGACAGTCCTAGGGTAGGAAATGTACTAACTTATGCCCCTGGCGTGTGCTGTTGTTGATTATGAAAATGAGGCTTGTTGGGGTGGAAGGTGCTGGAAGGACAGGGGAAGATAAGAAGCAGAATATGCTTAGTGTCCGTGGAGGCTGCCACCCAAGGCCTCACGCAGGGCCGGCAAGCACTCTGCCACTGAGCTGCACCTGGACCTGGAGTCTAGCTTAAGAGACCAGGTGGAACAGGCCAGCACACAGAACTGGGGCATTCTGCGCTCTGGGTTCTGTTTTCCTGTTTTCCTCCGTTTTCTGCAGCCGGCCTGCTGCTGAGTGGCTGAGCAGACAAGCATGAGAAGGAAGGGCAGGAGGTGCAGGAGGTGCAGGAGGTGCAGGCCTGCCGTGCGGAGAGGCTGGGGGCCCGGCTGCTGGGCCTTTCCAGGGGCAGAGGGACGACCTTGCCTTGCCAGCACCCGCCCCGCAGGCTGCCCTCCTTGTATGGCGGCCTCTGCAGACACCCTGACGGCAGCTCCCAGCCACGCCCCAGCAGCCTGTGCTCTCCAGAGCCACACAGGCACTGGTCTGCTCTCCTTGGGTCCTTTCAGTTTTGCCTCTGAAGACCGGCTCTCCCCACGGAGCTAGGTGTGAGCCGCCCGCCTGGCAATGCTTCTCCTGCGGCCACCTGCAGGCCCCTGGCGATGTTTCCTATTCTGTTCTCTAAACGCCTTGCAGATTACGATGAGTGTGCGAGGCAGGAGGACGACTGTGGGCCGGGGACATCCTGCAGGAACACCCTTGGGTCTTTCACCTGCAGCTGCCAGGGAGCCGTCCTGGATTTCCACGTGGAATATTCTGGAAGACCCTGTGAAGGTGATAGTGTCACAGCCCCCTTTCCAGAATACCACTATCTGTTCTTTTAAGGACACTCACATGCAATGGGCTTTTGTCCCAATAAGGTCAGCATGATTTTATGTGCTGGGGCAAGTTTCCTGTGTACATGTGGGGTGTGTGTGTGTGTGTGTGTGTGTGTGTGTGTGTGTGCAGTGTATATGTGCATGTCCCTTCCTATTCCTTTATGCATGTCCAGTGAAAGGAGATGGTTATTTATATAACAGGATATATGCAACATACTCTTCTTAAGGTAGAAGCAGGAGGCACCGAGACCAAGTTGCTTCTGACCAGGGTGTGGTCAGGGAGAGCTTGCTAGAAGCAGTGTCTTGGGGCTGGTCTTAAGAAATGGCTAAGGTGGCACTTGGCAGGGAGGGAAGGATGGCAGGATGTGGTGGGTGGTCCTGAGCAAGACAGGGCTGTTGAAGGTGGGGAGCTCCAGCACACAGGCTGAGGTGGCTGCAGGACAAGGGGCTGGGGGTGGTAGGGAGGCCGCTGAAGCCGAGAGGCAGGAGCAGCAGTTTGCTCTGTCTCCCAGAGGTGGGGAGAAGCTGCAGAGCGCTGGGTGAACCCCACCGGAGATGAAGCCAGCCCCCAGGCCAGTAGGGGTGGCAGGGCCAGGAAGGAGGCCTGCTGGTGGAGCTGGGGCCTGGGGTCCGCGTCTGTGAGCACAGCGCACCCTGAGAATGGATGCACACAGGGGAGGCCCCGGCGGGACTCCTGGTCCTTCTGGGTGTTACAGCCGAGTGTTGGGGGCGAGAGGGAACCCAGAGCAGGAGTGAGAGCATGGGACTCCTGAAGGAGGCCTTATGGCCCATTAGCAGTCAGCCTCCAACCTCGGGGGCAGGTGACTTACCCTGCCCACGGGCTTGGCACTTTCCCAGCATTATCCCCTCAAGTCCCCAGCCCCAGGTACCCACAGCAAGCCCAGCAGCTGACTGGCACAAACATGCCATGAGCCACTTGTGAGCCATCCTGGGTGTGGGTGCTGCAGGGTACAGTGACTCTACAGCTATTTGCCCCACCCCAGGTCAGCCCCACAGAGACCCATCCTTTACCTTGGTCTCCTTGTGTCTGCAGACAGCTCTCCTGGCAACCTGACCCAGGCCCCCAGCCCAGAGTGGCCCCCCACGCCCACAGGGACCAGGGCTGCGCTCATGCCAGGTGACAGGCCAGCCCCCCAGGATCTGCACCTGCGGCTGAACCTGACGGATGCCGTCAGGGTGCTCTGTGAGATTGAGAAGGTGGCCATCACCATCCAGAGACGCTTCCTACAGCAGGAGGCCATCCCTGAGTCCTCCCTGTACCTGGGACAGCCCTCCTGCAACGTGAGCAGCAGCAACAGCACACACGTGCTCCTGGTGGCCGGCTGGGGAGAGTGCGGGACCCTCGTGCAAAGTGTAAGTTCCAATGTGGAAAGCACACTTGGGTGCATGGGGCTGAGTCAGCTGGGCCTCAATGTGGGGAGGGTTGGCATTGGGCCCAGGGACCAGGCAAGACCCAGATGCCGAGCTATCTGACTCCAAGCAGGGGAACCCAGCAAAGGAGGTCAGGATCTGCCCAGTCCTCAGCTGGGGACCAGGCTGCACCGAAGAAACAGGAAGGAGGGGTGAGCCCCATCCTGCGGGGTTCTGGTGCAAGGGGCCTGGGGTCCATCTGAGTCAGGGTTTACAGAGTCCTCCCAGTGCAGGCAAGAGGGACAGGCAGGGTAGAACAGGCAGGAAAGCCAGGTGTCATGTGGGAATGTGAGTGTAGACAGTGCGTACGGGTCTGAACATGCCTATGGATATGTGGGTGTGCATGAGCACACACGTGTGCACATATGGTAGTGTACATGAGCGCACGTGTCTGTGCATGCGTGTGGATATGCCTACACATGTGTACCAACATCCGCGTGTGCAGGTACGTGCATGTGTGTGAATGTGCCTGTGTCATGTGAACATTTGCGAGTGTACACGTGCATGTATGAATGTGCCTGCACACATGTGTGAATGAGTGTATGTGTGTGTTAGTCAGATTTCCATCTCTGTGACAAAACACATGAGATAAATCAACTTAAAGAGGAAAGGATCATTTGGCTCACAGCCTTGGAGGTTTCGGTTCACGGTTGGCTGCTGTTCCTGGGCGTGTGGCATGGCAGGCGTGAGTATGGGGCGTATGATGGGGCAAAGCCGGGAGCAAAGGGAGAGAGGAAGGGCCAGGAGCTAGCAGCTTCTCAAGGGCTTGGCCACTTCCTCCCCAGGGCACCCACCTCCTCGAGGTCCCACCGCCTGGCAGTGGCACCGTGGGCTGGCACCAGGTCTTCCACACACGGGCACTGCACTCCAGAATGGAGCAAGGTGTTCAGACGTGTGCAGGCCCCTGTGTGTGTGTGTGAGTGGATGTGACTGATACGTGTGTGGGTGTGCACATGTGTGCCTGTGTGAGCAGCTGAATGTGTGTGCATGTGTCTGAACACACCCACGTGTGAGCATGTGCCTGTGGCATGCCTGTGCTTGTGTGGATGCAGAACTGTGCTCTGTGAGATGTGCGCAAGGGCGTGCTGTAACACCACAAGTGTGCGTGTCTGGAGTGTGTGGCTGTGTGTGTCGCGGGTGTGTGTGCATGTGTGCATGAACCTGAGCACGAATGGGAAGCTGGGTGTAGGTGGGCCTGTGTGCAATCGTGTGTGTGAGTTGAGCTCGTAAGAGTGTGTTGTCACCGTGTGAGTGTGTGTGTGGTTTGCTGTGTTGTCACCTGTGAGTGTGTGTGGTTTCGTGTGCATGTAGATGTGTCTCTGTGCATGTGCATGAGTGTGAGTGTGGGAAAGCATGCTTGTTAGTGTGGGTGTGCACAGGTGAGTGTGTGTCCATTGTGTGGTGGGATGTTGGTGGCATCTGTCAGAGGAACGTGGTTGCGGGTCTTCCAGGGCTCTGGACGAGTGACCCTGTCTGGGAAAGTGGGCCTTTCCTGGGCTACAGGCCTTTGCACCTTGGTGCACGTTGCCCCTCAGTGACTCTGGGCCAGCAGGTCCTGGGGTCCACGTGGGTACCTCTGGGCCAGGTCCGGCTTCCTGGCAGGTGGTCTCCATGTCATATGGATGCTCTCACCACCTCTTCTCTCCCTTCAAACACAAAGCCTGTTTGGGGGAAGGGCTGCGTCCTCCCTGAGCTCAGCCGAGGGCCAAGCCCCAGGATGCAGGGTTGTCCCCTGGAGGAACAACTGGGACACCTGGGACAGCATCTCAGCCAAGAGATGGCACAGGGTGCAGGGGACCCTCTCAGGTGGGCTGCAGGTACAGGGTCATGCCCGGGGCTCTGTGGAGGGGCCACTGGCTTCCTGGGGCACCTGTGTCAGCTTTGGGTGGGACAGGAAGCCTCTGGCAGGGGAGAATTCTATCACTGGGCAAGGGGGCCCTTGGGAAGGATCTCCTCCTAGAAAGGGAAGGCCCAGGTGGTCCCGTGGGCTGAGTGGAGGTGGCTGCGGTGGCATTAAGGAGACAGAAAGCTCATGGAAGAGTTCAGCTATGGTTCAGACCAGGTGGCTGCTGGGCCTGGGAGCTGGCAGCACGCATGGCAGGGTAGACTGGGCCCCATGGCTGTTAAAGGAGGGACTGAGGGGACGGCTCCGCAGAGGCGCGACAACTGAGCAAGGAGCTGAGGTCTGGGAGGACATCCTTACCAGGGAAGCTGGACGAGAGATGGCAGTTCCTGGCATCAGGACAAGAACCCAGGGGGCCCAGGCTTTGTCCTTGGAGGCCCTGTGAGCAATTCAAGGTCTTGTTTTCTAGTAAAAGGGATGAGGAAGGCCCGTATGCTCTGATCTTCCCAACACCTGAGTGGACTGGGTGCCACATGTGCACAATGACACTCAGCCCCCTGATGCTGGGCCCAGCCATATTAGCCACATTTAGGGCTGAAGCTGGTGGCTCAGCAGGCCTGGGATCCAGGCTGAGGTGCGGTGCCTGTACTCTGCCTCAGTGCCTGGCGGGCCACGAGGTTGGCGGGACCTTCACCCTCGGGCACTCCTGGTTGGAGCTGGGCACGTTTGCTCAGAGGGACAGGTGGGCTGCAGGTGAGACCAAGAGCCACCGGCACGGGGGGTGGCAGGTGGAGGCTGACAAGGTGACATCCTGAGAGAGCCTCAGCTCTGACCTTGGGGCTGAGCAAGGAGCCCAGCCCTGGGGAGAGAAGGCAAGGAGGCCCCAGAGCTCAGGCAGGGGCAAAGACAGGAGACCACAAAAGGCAATGCGGTGGGTGTGGAGTGTGCTGGAGACCAGCAGCTGGGGCCGGGGGGCCAGGAAGACAGGGTCAACCGGGAGTGTGGAGGCCATTGCAGAGTGTGCGTTTGTATGCAGGCATGTGTCCAGCGTGACTCGGAGGCCCTGGGTTGAGGAGCCACCTGCAGGATCCCAGTGGCCGCACAGCCCCCCGCCTCCCCCAGCCCTCAACTCCAGAAGATTCGTCTGGGCTTTGTTCACTTTCCTCCAGATGCTGGGGAGTCTCAGCAGGAGGCGAGTGGCAGCCTCAGCCTCAGGCTGCTGAGTGAGAGGGTGGCCCTGGCAGGTGGCGGCTGGGTCCTCAGGCCCACGCAAGCACTGGCCACAGGAGGGTAGAGCAGACGATGTGCTAGCAGCGAGGCCTGCGTTCACCCACGGTGCGGGTGCGCGTCACACGCCCGCTGTGCCCCTGACTCAGTGTCTCCTACGGGACGGTGGAGGGGCCTGGAGATGGGGGCCTGAGGTCTCAGCCAGCCAAGCACCTGCCGTGGCAGCTGCGTTCAGCAGGTTCAGGGCACGTTGGGAAAGAGCATCCCTCGCCTCTGTGTGGTCCAAGCTCAGAGTGTATGGGAGCTCCCGGGGGTTTGAGATTTGTCAGAGCTGAGCTTCCTCCAGGGACTTACCTGCACCAATGCCAGGGGCTAGGTACAGTGGGCAGGTCTGCCTCCTTCTGGGGGACACAGAAGCCAAGACTAGAAGCAGAAGCCAAGACTTTTTGCTGTTGACAGTTCACATCGGGGAGCAGTCATCAGGGACTTTACACTTTGGGGGGTAAGACTTGAAAAAGAACCCCTAGCACGCAGAGCCACAGCCCACAGCTCAGGCAGGGGCCTGCTGGGCCTGGGAGCTCACAGCCCTGTTCGTACCCAGAACGTGACAAACACCGTGGTGAGGACCATGCTGAGGAATGACCTGTCCCCAGAGGGCATCATCCACCACCTGAAGATTCTCAGCCCCATCCACTGTGCCTTCCAGAATGACCTCCTGACGTCCTTGGGCTATGCCCCAGAGTGGGGGTGAGTGGCAGGCTGCTTTGGCCACTCCATGGCTCGGGCCCCTCCCTGGCACCTTGACCTTAGGCGTCTTTATGATTTCAACCCTTTGAGACCCTTCTTTGAGGCTGACTACACACATAGACTGTGGCTGGGACTTGATTAATACTGCCAGCTTCCCAAATCCACTCTCAGTCCAGTGTAGGATTAAGTATGCACCCCTTGCCAAGCAGCAAGGAGGCCTGGCCTCCAGCTCGCAGGGCTCGCAGCCTCCATGTAGCACCCATGGGGCTGCACCTCCCTGCTGTGAGGCTCCCCTCCCCCACCTGCCCAGGAGTGTGTGCCCACACAGGTGGGGCTGACCCAGGTGGCCAGCTGTGCACACACAGCCCCCGCCCCCGCATTGCTCCCACTGGGGGGTCCTCATGGATTTCCATGCTTCTTCAGAGTTGCTTTTGGAGGAGGAAGGGGTCAAGGGTGTGGCAGAAGGAAGGTCCTGAGTGACACTCCTTCCTGCAGCGTTCACAGGATCCTCGAGGACCTCCATGGCGCTGGGAATTTTGACACTGAAATGCAGCTGTTCATCGGAGATTCTCCCATACCTCAGAATTACAGTGTGTCTGCCAGTGACGACATCAAGATCGAGGTGGGACTCTACAGACAGAACAGCAAGCTCAAGGTGGTGCTCACAGAGTGCTGGGCGACCCCCTCCAGCAACGCCGGGGACCCCGTCACTTTCAGCTTCATCAACAACAGGTAGGGCTCGGGGGTGTTGCACCCGCTGCCCGCCTGGCCCTGTTGCCTGCCGGCAACTCCTGCGATTCCCAAGCCAATGCTGATGTGGACCTGGGTTCAGGGGACCTGGTGACTCCCACGAAGCCTCGGGGATGCAGACAGTCACGAGGGAGCCACCTGAGAGGGCCTGCAGGGCCTGCTTGTGCTGAGAAGCCCCGTTTCCTCCCTCAGCTGCCCTGTCCCCAACACCTACACCAGTGTGATTGAGAACGGCAACTCCAGCAAGGCCCAGTTTAAACTGAGAATCTTCTCCTTCATCAGTAACTCCGTGGTCTACCTGCACTGCAGGCTACGTGTCTGCGTGGAGTCCCCCAGAGCCACGTGCAAGATAGTAAGTGTCTGTGCTCCTTGACTTATGGCTGGCACCAGTTTGTATTGTTATGAGGAAGCAGCTCTGTTAATAAGAGCCGGAGCTTGGGGACATCTGAGTGGGGACACTGGGCCCTGTAGGTTGACACTGGAAGGAGGCAGTGCAGGCAGAGGGTGTGTCGCTGGCTGAACAATCCTTGAGGCTGTGCTGTTCGCCTGGTTGTCCCAGCAGCACCAAGCCTCCTCCCCAAGGTGGCTAGCTGAACACTTAGATGCACAAGTGCTCCTTAACTTAGTGTGGACTCTAGCAACTTTAACGAACTTTACCAAATATCAGACATGGTGGTAGATTTTCCCTTCCCTGTGCCCAGCATTCATGCAGGGAGTATAGATAGCTTTACCTCTCACTTCCTCAGACCTTTGAATTGGCAAGGTGCTCTGCAGTCCTAAGTTTCAGAGGTAGACCAGACATGGGCAAAGGGACCAGTGTGTGGTCACGTGCTGTCCCAGCAGGAGACGGCTCTGCGGGCCTTTTGTTCAGACTACATGTGTGTCTGTCCCCTGGAGGACGCACTTGCTCCTGGGCTCCACCCACGCCTGTTGGCAGGCCATGGATAAGAGAGGACACACCATGTGGCCGACGGAGTTAATGTCACCTTTTCTCAAACAGTAGGCTATCCTACAGGGAACAGACGATTCCCCATGGTGAGTGCCGAGGGTACCCTCGTGTGCCCACCGGGTCCACTCGGTCCTCAGAAGTAATAAGAAGGTCACCAGCCACAAGCTTCCCTCTGCAGGAAGTGCCAGTCCTGTGCTCTGCGTGGTCTGACCTTGATATAGTTCTCCTCTCGATCCTTCAGAATGAACATCACGTTCCTTTCCAGGGATGCTATGACAAGGTACCACAGACGGGACAGAGGACAAACCAGAAGCTCGCTGTCCTAGCTAAGGTCGCAAGTTTGACTTCAAAGGGCTGCTTCCTTCAGGGGCTGCGAGGGAGCCTCTGCCCGGGCCTCTCCTCGGCTCAGCCTTTCCTTGGCTTGTGGAGGCTGTTCTCCCTCTGCATCTCTGTCTGTGTCCAGGTGTCTCCTTTTTATAAGGATACCAGCCATCCTGGATTAGAGCCCTATAAGCCACTTGAACATGAGCAGGTCTGAGTGACGGGCGCTGGGCCTAGGAGTCAGCATTTTTGGAGGACACAGTGCCACCCATCGCGGGCAGAGTGAGCTGACGGCCCCAGGCCCCAGCACCAGGCAGCCTGTTTGAAGGCAAAGACATCGAGAGGAGTGATGGCAGCAGTAGCCTTTGGGGAAGGCTCAGGGGACTCAGCCTCCACTGAGGCGTGGTCTGTTTGGAGGGAGGGGCCCAAGGGCCAGGGTCCTCCACCGCCCAGGTTGGTGTGCTCTGCTCCTGCCTGTCCCAGGAACATCCCACCTGGGAAGAGCCACTGTCTGGGCTCCCACTGCTCCCACGCCCGTCTAGACTTATCCATCCCATGACTTGATGGCCCAGAGGACAGAATCATCTCAGATGATCGCCCTCCCTGAGAGGGAGTTAATTCTCTGTGCTGGGCAACTAATTTTAAGCTTTTCTCCTTTAAAACCAAACAACAGAACTGCAGTGATCTCCGGTCGCTGAGAAGCAGCAAAGGTTCCGCGGTGCACCAGATGTCCTGGGGACCCCTCATTCGGGTGCAAGGTGAGTCCACGGCTGGGTCTGGATAAACAGGGCACCACTCCATTCACCAGCAGGGAGCTCAGAGAGCAGCTGCTTCCACACATGGAGTTCTGAGGTTTCCTAAAAGACCCGTGGCAGTAGAAACCACGGTGGCTGAAGGAGTCCTTGGGGGCCTCAGCATGATGCTGGCTCCCTACATGTCACAAGCCTCTGGGGGTCAGAGCTCAGAGTCAGACGTGGCTGAGCAGTGCTGCTTTCAGCTGGCCTCCAGGACCCAGGGAGGTTTTCTGACCTGGGTAGATACGGTGGCATGAAGGGGAAGGGGCTCAGGGGAGGGCTGTAAACAGGCGGCGTCAAATTTTTTGTGCTTGTGAAAAGCCGTTTTATTTAGAAGATACAAAAAAAGAAGCCCAGTGTTTCTGTTCTCCCTCAGTATAAACCTTCCTCAGCCAATTGCCTTTCATGTATTCTCAAAATTTGTTTTTCAGGAAAATGAATTCTTTTTACTATGATCAATCAGATTTTTTTTTTGGTACCAGGGATTGAACTCAGGGAACTTCACCATTGAGCCACATCCTCAGCCCTATTTTGTATTTTATTTAGAGACAGGGTCTCACTGAGTTGCTTAGGGCCTCGCTTTTGCTGAGGCTGGCTTTGAACTTGAAATCCTCCTGTCTCAGCCTCCTGAGCTGCTGGGGTTACGGGCATGTGTCACAGCACCCGGCTCAATCAGATTGTTTTGAAAAATAATGGTTTTGTGGTTTGAGTATTAGGACAGAAATGACCAGACGTCCCCAACTTCCTTCTCTTCCCTTATGTAGTGAGAGAGCCCTGGTGGTAGCTGGCTTATGGCTGCCAGGAGGGAAACTGGTTTTTGGCCTCCCTGGCAGCTAGATATGGCCATGGGAGTGAGCTCTGGTCAGTGACAGGTCCAGGCACAGTGGTGACCATTTCAGGAGCACTGTCCTTAAAAGCTATCCAGTGCCAGCCTTTGTCCCTTCCTCCTTGTCCCCTGTCCTGCTGCCTCACATGCAAACGAGATCACCAGCAGCCATCTGGGACCATGAGGACTATGGGGCACAGGGAGGGAGCCTGGGTCCCAGGGGTACCATGGAGCAGCTGCCCAGCCAAGTCTGGGCTCTGACCTCCAAGTTTTATGCTGAAAGGAACGAACTTCCCTGTTCTTTAAGCCACGCCCCACCCCCGCCCCATCTCCCGTTTATTATTTATTTTTCCTTTCTTGCTGCTGAACCCAGTCTTGGCTGGCTGGCTTTTTCTTCTGGTCATCTCCCTCACCTTGATGATCTCCTTGGTGTTTCCCTGGACAAGAATTTCTAGGTTTCAGATGCAGAGTGACAGCTGAGGTCCTTGTGTGGACGGGGACTTGGAAGCAAGGGACAGGAGAGAGCGAACACTTTACCAGTGCCTCTCGACTGCCAATTCTCATCCAAAGCATTTGGAAAACTCAAAAAATGCACACACATACCAGACCACACCGCAGGCCCATGAACTCAGAATCTCTGTATTTGGGTCAAGGCCCATGTAGCGGTTCTCCAAAGACTGCTGGTCTAGGTTCTGGGACAGCATGCTTCATCCACACTCTTCATTTTCTTAAATGGCTAGAGAGAACTGTCAGCTGGGGACCCCAGTAAGGAAAAGCACTTTGTGCACTTTGGTCTCATTCATAGAAATTAAGCCTTTTTGTTCATTCATAGAATATAGTAACTAGTATGAAAAGTTGGACTTGGAGTTAATAGAACTGGGTATGATTGTTAGGCTGTGATGTATGAGTTGTGTAGTCTTGTGGAAATTACTAAATCTCCTGAATCCCATCCATCCATCAACCTGTCACCCATCCCAGTGCCCTCGCCTTCACTGGTCACATCCATCCATCCATCCATCCATCCATCCATCCATCCATACACCCATCCATCCATCTACTCATCCATCCACTCATCCATTCATCCATTCATTCATCGATCCACTCATCCATCCACTCATCCATTCATCTACCCACTCATCCATCCATCCATCCATCCATCCATCCACCCATCCATTCATTCATCCACCCATCCACCCATCCATCCATTCATGCACTCATCCACTCATCCATCCATCTACCCACTCATCCATCCATCCATCCATCCATCCATTCATCCACCCATCCACCCATCCATGCATTCATCCACTCACCCATCCACCCATCCATCCTTTCATCTGTCCATCCACATATTTACAATTTCATCCATCTACTATGTGCCAGGCACTCTGCCTTTTCTTTGTAAGATGAAAGGAAGTTGTAGTGCACTGCCCTTCCTACATCAGAGGTCGTGGGCATCTCGTGGGGCTGTAGGAGAAGCAAAACCTTCGCATGAGACTGATTTGTGAGGCTTCTTGGACTCGGAACCTGACTCTGGCCCTTGATGATGGGCACGCTGGGTATTACCTTGTGCCTCTTTCCTCACCTGTGAACTGGGGATAATATACCCACTTCACACAGAGCCTGTCCAGCGTAAGTTGCTGGACAGCATTAGCTGTTGCCATTTGTAACTGGGAGGCAGGCACTGGCGTATCCAGCACAGAGACAGCGTGTAACTGTCAGCTCCAACACAAGGACCGGGAGGATACCTTTTGTTCATCATTCTTGCTTGTTGCACTCTTGGCTCCATTTGGTCAATAACTGTCACACGACCTACAGAAAATAATTTAAACACACAGAATCCCGCAGTAGATGGTAACAGTGCGTGTTAGCAGCAGCACCACGGGACCTGCAGGGGTGAGGGAAGCCTGGAGGTGGGATGCCTTCTGGATCCTTCCTCTGTCCCTGCCCTTACCATCACCTCCACTGTTGGTGTGAGCTTGCCTCTGCTCCAGCTCTCCTGGTCCAGCCCTCGGCTCCCAGGAACTAGGCTGGCTCCTTAGGGGGTTGGCTGCACCCAGCCCTGTGTGTGTCCTGGGTTGCTGGAGCAGATCACCACAACCCAGGGGGCTGAAACCAACAGAAGTGCCCTCACAGTGCTGGGCCAGCGGTCAGAGCCACAGGGCAGCAGGGCTGCCTCCGAGGCTGGGGAGGCGCAGCTGCTGCCTGTTGCTGGCTGGCCTTTGTCTTCGTGTGTCCTCCCTGTGTCTCTGCCTCCATGTGGCCATCCCCTCATCAGAATGCTCGCTGGACTGGCCTGGGCCACCCATCCCAGTGCCCTCGCCTTCACTGGTCACATCTTACCTGCAGACCAAGCTCACCCTGCCGCACTGGGAGTGGGGACTTCGAGGTGTCTTGTGGTGGCACAATTCAGCATATGGCACAGTATAGCGACCGTGTAAGGAGGAACTCATTTGGACCTTCCCCAGGTGTGTGCTACCCACAAATAACCCCTCAGCATCAGAGTCTATGGAAATCGGGCCGCCACGGCCTATGAGATGGCCCACCTATTTCACACTCGCTGGAGTGCCACGTGCAAAGAGGTGGACAGAGTGTGAGGCCGATGTCCACGGCATGCACACCCCCCAGTGGGAGGGTCTGGAACAATATTGAGGCTGCTCAGAAGTGAGGAGGCTGGGCCTCCTCCCCAGACAGTGACTGAGCAAGGACTCTGAGCTCCGGGAGAGGCCTGTTCCTCCTGGGCCTGCTCAGGAAGGTGACCGGAGGGTGTTTGACACTTTCCCACTCTGTCCCCTTCACAAAAGCCCTAGTAGCTCAGTGTCTGCAGTTATTTGAGTTCCTCATGCGTCCTGGGCTGACACACGCTCTGCTTGCGTGGCCCACATGCACCTGAGCAGGTGGGGATCCTGCCCAATGCGACACACCCGCGGAAGCATGTGTCAGAGTGTGGGGAACATTGCTAAGGCCTGCTGTCCACTTCTGATGTAGCTTGCATGGGCCTAGAGCCCCTCTTCCTGGGCTGTGTAACCAGTCAGGCAGCCTGGTCTGAGGACCCCACTCTAAGCCTCCCGACTTAGTGGGTCAGTCAGGAATATTTGGGTGCAGGCAACAGAAACCCAGCTGGGGAGGTGGAGTGGAACAGGGGCGACTGTGGGCAGACAGCCTGGGCTGGCCTGGCTCCATGTCTTTAGCAGGACCCTGGCTCCTTCCACCTCCAGCACCCTCAGTGCCTGCGGGCCCCTTGTACTGGCAAGAGGGGCCCTCACTCTAGACCCAAGAGGAAGGGCAGGCCCGCTCTAGTGCCCCTGGAGTCCGGATTTAGGGCCAACCATGCAGTTGTCCAGGGAAATGGCTGGGCAGGGCCTGGGGTCCCTGAGTTCCTTGGGAAGTCAGTGGGGCAGGAGGTTCCACACTGTTCCTGTTCCTGGAGGATATGGTTGTCCATTTGCAGCTGGCATCTGGACGGCTGTCCAGGACCCCAGAGGGAGCCCTCACAGCATGCTGGGACAATTCTGCTGTGCACTGGGAGCCCCAGAGCAGCTGAGACCACCATGGAGTGGGCAATGGGGTTGTGAGCGCCTCTGGTCACCAGGAAGGCTCATCCCAGCCATGCCTTCTAGCTGTGCCGCAGGTGCCCCCTGAGGGGCAGGGCGGGGTTGGGGAATATGGCCAGGCCAGCTGCACCAGCTACGACCCTGCTATAGACGCCTTGGACTGTGGCGTGCTCACAGGCTGGGCCACCGTGGCAGGTGGTCAGTTCTCCGGCCCCAGGGTGCTGGAGTGGCTGGGGACCGGCAGAGGCTTGCATCTTTCTTAGGCAGCGCGGCAAAGTTCACAGAGCACCGAGCAGAGGTGCTGCCCCCACAGTTTGGTGGCATGTGGCGCCTCTGCTATGTGGCACAGCCACCTCCTCCCTGTGGTTTCAACACATCTTCACCCCTGAAGCCAACTCCTTGCCCTTTGGCTGTCTGTCCTGCCCTCTTGCCCTGGGCCCTGGAAGCCGCGCCTCTGCTGTCTGCCTCGTTAGGCTTGTTCCAGATGGTTGGTGTAGACAGGGCGGTGTTAGGGGTGGGACTGGCCTGTCACTCACATGACGTTTCCCTCTCCTCCTCCCCATGCCGCGCCCTCCTGGGGCTGGACCCAGCTGGCCCGCCCATTCACCTGTTGACATCTTTCGGCTTTGTGGCTGCCCTGACTAATGCTGCTACAAACTCGGGTGTCTGAGCAACTCTGAGTGCTTGTCCTCCGCTCCCCGGAGGAGGCAGGTGTGCGTGCCTGCCACAGGGCGCTGCTCAGGAGCAGGCTGCACACTCCCCTCTGGCCTCCCTGTCCAGCCATGCACAGCTCCGCCCTCCCCAGGATGCTGTCCTCCCTGCCGCTACTCACAGGCTTTGGGCCCGCCCCCTTGTGTTTGGCACCCCAGGGCACACACAGGCCTCACCTCTACCGGCCTGGGCTCCATCAAACCCAGGTCATGCTTTGAGAAGCGGGGGACACGGGCAGCGCTTGCTGCTCCGGGTCCTGCTGGACGCGCCCTTCACCTCCCAACAGCTCCGCAGGAGCCTCCTCCTGGCCCTGCGGGTCTCTCACCCCGTGTCTGTCTCACCCACAGGTGCATCTCGGGGGGCAGAGCCCGGCCTGGGCACCTGCTCTGTCGTTCTCATCGTGGGGGCCAGCTTGGCCGTGGTGGCGGGGGCGGCAGCCTTTCTGATCATGCGCTACCAGAAATTGACTGGAAAATACAACTTCCACGTCCAGTCGGACAACTTCAGCTACCAGGTGTTCTCTGAATAGGAGGCCCGCTGACCTGGAGGTGGGTGCAGAGTAAGGACTGATGGCTATGTCCTGCCCGCATCGCCCCTGGTGACAACCACGCAGGCACGGCAGTGGGCAGGACTGTGCTCCCTAATAAGACATGTCCTCTCCTCCTGGAAAAGCAACCTCTGGTGGCCAGAGAGGACATGGACGATGGCAGATCAATAATGGGCTTGGTTGATGGCTCATCAGTGTCTCCAAGAAACCAGAGGCAATATAATGCAGGTGGTGAGAGCAGCCCCAGGCACTGGCCCCAAAGCCCAGTGCTGCCGCTCCCTGGCTGGGCCGCCTCGGGCAAGCTCCCAAGCCTCTCTGCGCCTCGGTTTCCCCCTTTGTAAAGGAGTGTGATCAGTCCCACCACATGAGGGGCATGAGAATTGAAGGCCAAAGGGCCTTCCCCAGGGCCAGGCCCACCCTGAACACTGAACAGACCAGGGACTATTATCAGTCATGTTCCTGAAAACTTGCTCTCACAGGGACGGTCTCTGTGCGGGGGTGGGTCACTCAGTCACCCCCTACTGTGCGCTGGGCACGCGGAGATCACTTACAATGCCCGAGGCAAGCTGGCTGCTGGGTGAAGGGTCGTTCACTGTGTTCTTTAGGGAATAATGATCAAAAAAAGTCACACATTTTTTAAAGAATATTTCCACCTGCGGGGGTGTGGAGGCTGCCGATTCGGAGGCCAGCTGTACGCACTATTCCCCGCACGCACACCAACCCACGTGTCCTCCTTCCCCACGCAGGTCCCCGTCAGTCAAGCACTAGCAGGAGTGTACTCCGTGTGGCGCTCTGTGCCAGCATTAGGATGAGTCCCGAGATGATGTCGGCAGCCCCTTCCGTCCCCAGGAGGCCATCCTGTTGGACCCCTCCATCACCCAAGCCACCTGACATCCCAGCCCTCCCAGTCCCTCGCCATCCAAACCGATCCCGATCCCTGCAACCCTGGCTCGCTGAAGCCATCGCCCAGCACGCTGTCAATCACATGGCTCATCACATTTCAGAGATATTTGACAGTCCTGGCGAAGCTCTTTCACAAACAGCTCCATCTTATAAATACATTGCTAATGGTATTTTTAGTGGTTGTATATGAACTTTAACTTTTCTTCCGCCTTCCTAGCAGGTCATTTTATTTACAAAACAGTGACTCAGAGGCATTCTATTAATATGAAAATCTTTCTAGTGAGTAAAAATGACGTTACACACACACACACACATACACACACCCCTATGTTTCCAAACACGCTCACAGCCATGTGTCATGTAATCCCACCCTGGGGGACCGTGAGATGCACAGTATGAGGAAGCAGAGAAGGAGCAGACAGTATGCACTTAGGGTCGTAAGATGAGTGAGCAAGGAGACGGGTCTGGAGTGTAAGTGTGCTAGTCTGGGCTGTTTTCTGTCACCCTCTTCTGAGATGCTGCTTTCCCCCTTATTTGAGACAAAGCAGAACTGATCGGAGAGCCGACGTCTGGAAGCTCAGTGCTTTCCCTCGGTGAGCCTAGAACAGTGACAGGGTCTCAGGTTTCAATTCTTGACAGTTATTTTGCTAAATATAATTCACTGTCACTCCTACAGAATATCTGGGAAAAGGAGCATTTGGATTATTGGATATTCTCAGATTAAGAGGAACAGTGAGTGACGTGTGGATGACTGTTTTGGGCAAGCAGGATAAACTGCCTCGACACGGAGCGTGACGGCTGTGCTGGCTTCTCCATCTGGCTGAGTTCACACCACGGCTCACGGAGCATGCTCTGAGGGCTGGTCTCCTGGGGAGACCAGGAGCACCTCTCTGGTCCTTCCTGAGTGAGGCCTGTTGGTCCTCAGCCATTGGGGGAGAACACTCATACCTGGAGGAATTAGCATGAGGGCTGAATATGAAACTTTCTTCCTCTAAAATTGTTCTTGTCAAGTCTTTTAATCACAGAGGTGAAAAAAACTTACAAAAACAGCAGCTTTTACAAAGATGCACGACTCATGTGTGTGGTGGGGGTTGGGATGTAAGGTAAACCCACCTGGTCATAAAGTCCTTGCTATCCCTCTGCCCCTGTGGGAATGGGAAGGAGGCCTTTTGTGGACCTTAGGATGCAGAGTACCTCTGAGGCATGGAGGTGGTCCTGGGGTTCCCTGAGGCTGGGGGGTCTTTGCCTGCTGGGTTCTGTGTCCCTGGAAGTCCTGACCCTCAGGCCTTGACATTTGCCTGTCTTGGGAAAGAGTGTGGGACATTCAGGGACATTCAGGAAGCCCAGGTGTTGAGCTCCAGGACTGGGTGGCTCTTGGGATTTCAGATAAAGTAGGTGGTGTGTATTTTAAAACCCCCTCTTCCAAACCTCATCTGCAGTTTTTATGTGATCGCAGTCAACATGCTACTTCCATTTACTTGTGTTTCCTGTCATGGTGAAAACTCCACCTCCCCTCTCCTTACTCCCACACCCAAGTCTCTGACAAGTTCCTCCTGAGCAGTCACAGTGCCCCAGGCTCTGTGCCCAGTGCTCTGGACAAAATAGTGAGAGAGCAAGACTGAGCCCTGCCCTCAAAGAGCACCTGGGGAGGGAGACGCTCCCCCAGCAGCTGATGGGAGCCATGGCAGGTGCCGAGAGCAAGTGCATGATGCTGTGGGTGTCCATCTTGTTGTTCAACTGTCACGATGAACATCACGATGCTGATGCTGTCCATCTTGTTGTTCAACTGTCCACATGTGCTCAACAGCAAGCATTAACAGGTGTCTCTACTCCTGTGACCATCCACCCACCCACTTACCCACCTTATCTTTCCATACACCTGCTCGTCCGTCCATCCATCCGTCCATCCGTCCATCCATCCATCCATCCATCCGTCTGTCCATCCATCCATTCGTCCATCTTGTTCTATGGTCCACATGTGCCCATCATCAAGCATTAACAGCTGTCTCTACTCCTGCGACCATCCACCCACTCAGCCACCACCTACTCATCTTCCCTCCAGTTGCTCATCTATCCACCCATCTACCCGTGTTCCTCTCCACGCCCCCATGCATATATCTACCTGCCTAACCAAGGAATGTTTGCCGCGTCCCAATTCTTATGCTGACATCAGAAAGACAAGAAGGACGAGACGGAGTCCTTGCTCCTGAGTGTTCACAACCCAAAACCTGCTGTGAACACGACATGGTAAAGCCAAGGAGGCCTAAGGGATCCAATCCAGAGAGTGTCGAAACAGAGAAGGAAGGAAGGAAGGTCTTGGGTGTCTCTTATGCACATGTCACCCTGGCTTATGCGATGAAACACCGTGAGGCCAAACTTCAGGGCCTCTGAGACTCCCCAGCTGATGCCTCCCAGCATGAGTGGCCCTGGGGCCATCCCATTGCACAGCCGAGATTGTGTGGGACCATGCAGACATTTTCATATTCAACCCTCATGCTAATTCCTCCAGGTATGAGTGTTCTCCCTCAATGGCTGAGGACTTGGAGATGTTATTCAGCTGTTATGGTTCAAATATGAGATGTCCCCAAAAGCTCCTGCATGAGACAATGCAGGGAAGTTTAGAAGTGAAAAGAGTGGGTTATGGGAGCCTTAACCTAATCAGCACACGGATCTCATGGTAAGGATTAACTGGGTGGTAGCTGCAGGGAGGCAAGGTCACTGGGGGTGTACCTTCAGGGTGTATACTTTGTCCATGGTGAGGAGCTCTCTCTGCTTCCCAGTGCCATATCCTGAGCTGCTTTGCTCCTCCACACCCTTCCGCCCTGGTGTTCTGCCTCATCTTGGGCACGGAACAATGGAGTCGGCCATCTATGGACTGAGACCTCTGAAACCATGAGCCCCAAATAAACTTTTCTTCCTCTAAAATTGTTCTTGTCAAGTCTTTTAATCACAGAAGTGAAAAAAAAACTGAGAAAAACAGCAGCTTTTGCAAAGATGCACGACTCAAGTGTGTGTGTGTGTGGGGGTTGGGATGTAAGGTAAACCCACCTGGTCATAAAGTCCTTGCTATCCCTCTGCCCCTGTGGGAATGGGAAGGAGGCCTTTTGTGGACCTTAGGATGCAGAGTACCTCTGAGGCATGGAGGTGGTCCTGGGGTTCCCTGAGGCTGGGGGGTCTTTGCCTGCTGGGTTCTGTGTCCCTGGAAGTGTTGACCCTCAGACACCACCTGGGGCCCAGGATCCCAGGCTGTGACTCACTCTATAGCTGAGGGTATGATGGAGGTGGCAGGCATGATGGAGGTGAAAGGTCTCATAGAGGTGGAGGGTCTGATGGAAGAGGGTCTGTGGGAGGTGAAGGCCCCATAGAGATGGAGAATCACTGGAACCTTCCACCTGACCTCGGCCATGGCTGCAACTCTCCCTCATGTCCACTAGATGGAGCGCTAAGCCAGGGTCTGCGTCTGGGCTGCAGGGCCCCTTTGTTTCTGTAGCAACCATAGAAACAACCTGGCTTCTCCTGGTCTTCTTTGCCTGGTTTGAGCCTCTTGTCTGCAAGCAAAGGTGAATCTGACGTTGTTCCTCAGGCGTGCTGGGTGTGGGGCCGTGTCTCTGCTGGGTGGCCTGGGAGGCTCTATCAACAGCTCAGAAGGCCATGCTGGACGTTCCAGGTGGAGCTGAGCCACCAGGAGTGCCCAGGAGGACACGCATGCCTGGGCAGTGCCAGCGTGGACTCCACTCTCCTACCTGGGTGTTCAAAGGAAGAAGATACCTCTCCCCTTCCTATTTCTAGGACAGGGCAGCTCGGCAAAGTACCAAGATTTCCTGTCCCCATCACTACGTGACAGACTGAGCCTCCACCCAGACCTTGGCTTCATGATCCTCCAGGCAGAGGACACATTATTAGAGATGCCATAAGCATGGACACAGTGCCTGGCCCCTGGGTGGGCTTGGTACAGATCAGCCCAGCACCTGCCCTCATTCCAGAACCCTCTCTGCTGGAGAGCTGGGGGAGCTGTTACAGGGCTGGGGTCTTCCGGGAAACTGAGACAGCAAAAAGACCCCCCTTTAAGCCCCAATTCTTGTGATCAAGTCAGAAAGATTTCAGACATGTCGCTCGGAGTAACAGGCATGAGTTTATCAAAGGAGTAGGAAAAGGGAAAGGGACACTCTCAAGGGAGAGAGCAGGTCCTCTCAGAGAGGACAGGGACAGTGTGCCCCTCCTATGCTCCAGTTTTATTGGGGATCCCAAAGAAGGTTCCAGAGAGTCCCGCTCAGGTCCATGTCTTGACTTTTGACTGACAGCAGGATGACATCAGACTGTCAAGTCCCCACTGCCATGACAACTCCAGGTCACTTTGGCCCATGCTGACTGGTCCTAACTGAATTCTTAGGCACACATTCTTACAGATATTATGTTGGGAGGAGTCATCCTGTCTCCCTGAGGTCTAGGGTCTGGTCTGGGGAAAGGGTCACAGAAGTGGGCTCAGGAGCTGTCACCATGCTGGTCAGAGCGATGGGCCATCAGAGGCTTGGGATGAAGCAGTGTGGTGACTCTGTGATGCCAGCCTACCCTCCTGGTGCAGAGCTGAGCTCACTGTCCAGCAGCCCTGCCCTTCCTCGGACATCAGCCTGGACTTGTCCCCTGCTTACCTGCCCCAGAGGAGGCCAGGTGGAACAGCCCCATCAGAAAGGCCCTGAGGACTGTCCTGGTTGCAGGCAGAGCCTAGTGATGCTTCAGAAGAAGCGTTACCTCCAAGTCAGAGAGCACATGGGGGCACCACAGTGGAAGGGTATCCCACATAAAGTGTCCAGGCCACCTCCCCTGATGAGGAGCTGACAGCAGAGTTTCTGGGACAGGCAGAGACCCTGTCTGGAGGCAGCACAGTCAGCTGCTGGGTCTGCAGCTGGGATTTGGGAGTGAGACCCAGCCTGGACGTGGGCACAGGCAAGATTTCTACTGCTAACATCTGGTGACCTTCTTTCGTGTGCTGGGCAGTTCACATACATGACACACGGAGGTGCTGCCTCAAGTGCCCCCACCCCTCAGCCAAAGAGACAGCAGAGGAAAGGAGCTGCCAGGTGTATTAGTTAGTCAGGGTCCTCTACAGGAACAGAATTAACGGGAAGTATAATTATAAAAAAGGGACTTATTAGGTTGGCTTACGCCCAGAAGCTGGATAGTCCACATGGCCGTCTGTAGGCTGGAGAGCTGGAAGACCCAGGAGCTGCGCAGTCTAAGAGGCTGGAGCCCCAGAACAAGAGGGATCAATGGTGCTGCCCTAGTCTGAGACTGAAGGCTTCTGGAGGATCCCTGGCAGAGTCCACTTTGGAAGAGTGAAGAAGCGAGAGTCCAATATCCTTGGACAATCACAGCAGCAATCAAGAATGGGTTATGGGAGCCATTCAGGAAGAATCAACCTTGCATCTGCTGCTGCTGCCTTGTTCTTCCAACTTTTATTTCATCCAAGTCATCTCCTATTGGACAGTGCTGCCCATGCTTAGGGAGGGACTCCATTTCAGTTGGCTACCCCACATGCCAATCATTTCTAGACACACCTTCACTGACACACCCCAAAGCCCCTTAATCCTTGTCATCTCTTAATCCAACCAAGTCAACAATTCAAACTGACCATTACACCAGGCCGTCCACAGGTGGTGGCAGGCCAGTCTTTTCATACAGTACATAGACTGGAGGACAAGTGGCCAAAGCCAGCTTGAGGGTAGAAATCAGGCCTGGAGTGAGGTCTGGCTCACTGCCAGAGCTGGGCACCAGGCTGCCTGGGACTGAGCCCTAGAACACCAGGCAAGAGGGTTACTGTCCTTCTCTGGGAACCAGCCCCAGGGTCTGGGACTGGGCTGAGTCTACCTGGATCTAGAGTCTCAGAAGAGGGAAGGAAGGCCATGGAAACCAGATCCCACTGGTCACTCCTCTCCCTAGCCCACAGCAGCCAGCCTCCTCCCTCCCATGAGATGGCGTGGTGAAGCTTGGAAGGCAAAGCCTTCCCATAAAGGGCAGGAAAGAACTGCATCCTGTTCCATCGGAAGCTCAGCCAGGGCCTCTTCAAGGGAGAGACGGATGTGCCAAGAGTCCCTTGAGCACCTCGAGGATAGACAACTCTTCAGAAAGACACACAGATTACAATCAGCAACTGAAAGGCATACAGGGAGGAGGCCAGTGTGCCTCCTAGTGGGGTCCTCCGACAGCACTTGATTGCCCAGCAGTGATGTGGGACAACCCAGAGGGAAGCCCAGTGTCCAGGGTTACTCTCGAGGTCAGCTTCTCAGATCCTGGACACAACAGAGGCCCAAAGCCTCAGGCATCAAAACCAGTTGGTCGCATCGATCCCATCATCAGGTTCACAGCCGCGGTGCCCAGACCAAGTGTCCAAACATGCTGTCACCAGGTGGGAGACTCAGAGCTCAGAGGTCAAGTCCAGGACGCTACAGTAGCCAGTCCTTGGGAGAGTGCAGAGTCTGATCACCTCATCCCTCTAAGGTAACCCTTTATTGCACAGAGGACATGTGGCCAGGAAGTGCCAGGAGCCAGAGCTCCCAGGAACGTCCCTCTGAGTGCTAAATTCCCATAAGGACATGTCCTGATTGTGAGAGACCAGTCTGTCCCTGTCTCCAGTTCTGATTCACTTTCAGGGCAGGAATATCACCCCAACCCAGACACCTACCGAGAGCTGCACTAAGGGCCAGGGATGGCCTGGGCTCGGGATTCCGTTGACCTCCGGTTGTCCAGAAGCAAGGAGCACCCACCCGAGAGGCCAGGAGCTCTCAGCTGCAGCAGATGTCCACCTGTCACTTTAGCTACATCATATTTTATGTATCTCTGATTTATAAATATTGTTTTTGGAGAACTGTAAATTGCCATCAGCTCAGCAAAAACAAACATGGCGACTTAGCTCTGGACTGAGCCGACCCCGGGTGGACACAGGGGATCCATATGTGCCCCAGGGCTTGAGCAGGGGTAAAACCCATCAGAGGAAAGCTCAGTCTCTGGAGGTTGGAATTCCTGGACCCCTCCGGGGATGCGTCTGTCCCTATTTCATCGCCTCTGGAGTCCCCCAAACAACACCAGTTACTAGTGCCCAGGCTGGTCTCCCAAGGTGGGGCCTTCAGGACCCCCTAGAAGTCTGACCTTCCTTCCCCAAGGCCGGCCGACGCCCTCCTTGGGCTTCTATGTCACACACTTAGTGATTGTGAGCCCCAGCACTGCAGCTCTACAGACAACTCAGCCACTCTCCATGGCGTTTGTGATGGGGGGTGAGGGGGAGGGAAGGGGGGGGGGAGACAGCACAGCAGCACAGACTCCCAGAACATGCAAAGGGAGAGAAAATACAATTACTATGCAGGCTTTTCAGGGAGAAATCACCCAAATCATGGACAACACACATCCCCACACATTTGGGAGCTGTCTTTGCTGTGCTCCATACAGTCACTGGTTGGTCCTGCTCAGTCCTGTCTGTGGGAGTCCAGGCCAGAGGGTGCAAGTGGACACTCTGAAGAGCTGCTCTGGGTCGAGGGCCAGGTCCCCATCAAGGCAAGAGGCTGTCTGAAACCTTCTCGGCCTTGGTCAAGAGAACAGGGGAGGACCTAGTGGGGCCAAGAAGCCGCTGGCCCTGGAATTCCAGAGACCCATCCCCTAGATGGCTCATAATATATGTGCAAATATTCCAAAATAAGAGAAAATTCCAAATCCAAAAGCACTCCTGGTCCCAGGCACTTCAGATAAGGGATATTCAACCTGTAGCACTAAAAGCAATGTTTTGTGGAAATTATTTTAGAATTCTTGGAAAAAACAAGCAGTAAGCTCTCATGGCCTCTTTTCTGCAGATTTTGATCCTCACCAAACAGAATCCAGAAAGTTCTATGGCCCCAGTGAACAGATGGAGGAAGAGGCAAGAAGTTGGGCATTGGGAGACCAGTACCTCTGAGGGCTGAGCAGAGACAAGGGCAGCCTGCCAGGTGCCCCAGTGTGGCCTGCCCAGGCATCCCATTGGAGCCCCTTATTGGTTGCTAGGGACTGGGAACGAGGTGGACACAAGGGAGGCCTGGAGAAGATCACCTGGGGAAAGTCCCAGGGAGAGGTCTTTCCTCCGCTGTCTAGGGGTATTCTTACAGTCGCCATGGAGACTGTGCACAGGGAGCCCTGCCTTACCTGCAACAGGCGGAGGGAGGGAGGCACCCTGCCTGGTTTTGCAGGGCCTGGGGCAGGATGCCACACCACACTGGCATGTGGCCCACGCAGGCTTCCTGGTCTGCAGAGTGAGGATGGAACAGTCTTGACGCAGGGGTGCTGGTGGAGGACTCTGAGCGCACCATCCACCCTATCACTAAGTGTCACCATCATGGAAAGGGGTGGGGTGGGATGGGAGGGTAGTCAGGCAGCTGCTGGGAGCAGCTGCTGGGGTTCTGAATCCAGAGATGGCCCTTGTGTGGACCACAGTCCTTACAGGTGCTTGGGGAGTTACAAGGTAGACGCTGGTCCCCCAGAGTGTCCTCAGCAAGGCTGCAGTCCTCTGCAGACGTCAAACTTGGAGGTGGATCCTAGTGCCCCAGTGACTCAGATGACCTGTCACGCTGCAAAAGGCCAGGGTCAGGGGTCCACAATGACCTGCCTCTAGAGGGTACCAGGGTGCAGAGGCGCAAGTGTGGAGCTGCTGACAGGCCCTGAGGGGACACCAGGCTGTCGTCAGCCCTAAGGGAAAAGCAAATAAATCCTGGCGCATTCTTACCTATGATTCCCTGACAGCGACTTGACTGCCAGAGCCATCAGCCTGCATGGAGGTCACTGCAGCCTCGCACGGGATGTCTGCCCAGCCTCTGCCTGCTCAGCCGCAGATGGACTCCACATTTGCTATCAATCACTGTGGCCCAGGAGCGTGGTTCAAGACATCTGCTGCTGGCTCCTCATTTTTGTCTTGGAAAACGCCCCCGTCTGGACCTCTTGAAGGCACTCATGATGCGTATGTCCCATGTGTTCCCATGCCAGTGCCCTGCCAGTCCCAAATCAATACTATTCTGAGAGGAATCTCTTTGTTTTCTCAGATCGACAAAGTAAGTATTTGTTGAACATCTTCCACGTCCAAAGCACAGACAGACTTTCTAGGGTGATAACGGGACCAAGACCACCCTGTCCCCAGAGGACTTGTGGAGCAGAAGGACGCGATGCGGGAAGCCCCAAGAAAGCTGCACAGGAGGAACACCAAGGGGACGATGTCAGGCCCTGCCCAACCCCAGGTTGTCCAGTTCTAGCCTGACAACAGCCCCTCTGCTCTGCCAGATCCTCCTTCTGCGCCTGGAGCTGGCTCCCCGCCACGTCCACAGGTATCCAGGACACTGAGGAATGGAAACTCTTTCCCTGGCACCTTGTCCTTCAGACCCCCCAAGATGCTGGGGCTACAGCTGAGGGAGGCTTTGCTTCTCTTTTTGCAGTGAGCTTTCGTGACAGGTCCCCAGCCCCTGCCATTCTGGGTGACATCCATGAGCACACCCAAACCCTGGCCCAGACTCCAGATGATCCAGTAGCCGGGTGCTCACTTCCAGCCCCAGAGCTCTCCACAGAGCTTCCCTCTGCCCCCAGGCCAACCCTCCCCTGGGGAAGCCACCCTCCTGCCCTGGGGAAGCCACCCACCCACCTGCCCTGGGAAGCCACCCTCCTCCTCTGGGGAACCCACTCCCTCCCCCGACCTGCTGGCTGGCAGAGGCAGCCTCCAGCTCCTCACTCTCAGGGAACTGGGCTCGTCTCCCACCCACGGGAATCCGCAGGGATGTCCCTTAGACTGGAGGGCAGCAGGTCAGGGAGTCAACTCAGGATGGGACAGGGGACCCCAAGGGCACAGGGAGAAATGGGAGCCTGAGGCACCCGTGAGGGCCAGCTTTGTGCCCCATCTGCCCTGCTGGCAGCAAGCCCGGTCTGTGGATTTTTCTGGATTCTCAAGCCCAACCTTTCATCTGGAGGGATTGGGGATCACCTACTGGGCGAGGACTGGAGGGTGAAGGCGTAGGGTGGGGGGTCTTGGTTTCTGCTCTTATCCCTCGTTTGATGACCAGATTCCTCGTCCTTGTCCCAGGCTTGGGCCCTGTGGCTGTGGTAGCTGCCTCCTCACCCAGGTGAGCACACAGGTGAGGCTATGGCAGGCTCGGGAGCCTCCTCCTAGAACCTGTGCGTGCCTCCACCTGGCCACTGCGATGTCGCTCCTGCAGCCTGCAGTCTTGCTGTGGCCAAGGAGACAGGCTTGTTGGCAGGGACCACGCCCAACATGGCTTTCCTTCTCCAAGTCACTGGAGGACAAAGGCAAACACACAAACACCAGGCCTGCTGGCGTGGGGCCGGGTGCTGGCGGGAATCAGCGGCTCTGCAGGCTGCATCTGTCAGAGACAATGCACAGAGGTCATGGCTGGTGATGCAGTGCGGCTGGTTTCAGTCTCTGTTGTTTCTGGGAGAAGAGTCCCTGGTCTTCCCAGAGGGGCTGGCTTACCTGGGACTCTGCCTGTGCCCCTGAGAACATTTGCGTTTGGCGATTTCATTTAATCCTCGGGTTACATGATGGAGTGATTCTGCTAAGTTTTTTCCAGGAAGCGGGGACAGAAGGTATGGGGTGGGATGGCCCAGGTCCCCAGCAGTACCATCAGAGCCTGCTCAGAGCTGGGAGAGCTCAGGACATGGGTGGTGGAGGGCTGGCAACCAGCTTCCTTGGCTGCACCGTGGGATTTGGAAGCAGCACTCACACACGGTTTTCAACCTCGGGGGTCAGTAGTCCCACTCCACCTCCCTAGCCACAGTCAAGGTGTCCTGGGCTGAGCTCCTCCTGGAGGCGCAGGAATGGGCTCCTGGCTTTCCCGGCTTCTCCATGTCACTTGCCCTTGGATCCCGGCTCCTTCCTCATCTTCAAAGGCCGCAGGAGTGAGGGCAGCCTGCTGGCTGTCTCTGGCCTGCACCTTGTCCTTCTGTGTCTCCCTTCTGCCTCCCTGTCCACATTTAGGGGTCCTGGTGACTATGTGGGCCACCAGGATGATGATCCAGGTGGTCCCCTGTTCCGATGTCAGCTGACGGACCATTCGCATTCCATCTGCTGCCTGAATGGAATTCCATCCTGGGCTGAGAAGGATGACCAACCCTTGGGCTCCAGGATTGGGACATGGAAAGGGCTTTAGCCAGGGTGATGCACTCAGGTCAGTGCTCTCTGTGGCCTTTTGCTCTGTAATGACCCCCCAGGTCCAAGTCTGGCAGCAGGGTATGCCGGAACCAGCTCACATGGGCTCGTTTCATAATCACTGTGACTAAAAAATTAGACAGTTCATAAATTATGTTAAAGCAAAGGGAACAAAGGCTCAGAATGCATTGCTTTCCGGTGACCTTGCTGTCATCTGTGCTCCCACAGTCGTTCTCTGTGCTCACCGAGGTCCTCGAGGTTTGTCACTGGTATCTCTTCCTCCTTCTGCCTTTAGCTACATCATATTGGCAGCTTGAGATCATCCATCGGAGGAATATTTACACCACAGAAATTGGCATGAGCTGCACATGACTGATGGTCTCAGGGAGGGTCAGGACCTGAGGAAGTGAGGGCGAAGCTGTCTGGTCATGCAGATCAACCCAAAGCGCCCCTGTTGTGAGCTGGCTGTTGTGAGCAGCATGGCACACTCACAGACCATAGTGGAATGGCAACTGCAGCTTGGCCACAACTATAGTTTGGCAAAAATCAGTGGAAGCATTCTGTGTGAATCAATTGGCTCTATGAATGTGTAAGAAAAGCCATCATCTATTTTGTTATTTGTAAATTGCACGTTTCCTCTATAGCAATAAAAATTAGAGCAGCCCGCTGACCGTCTCTGGCCTGCACATCTTTTCTGCAGAGTTGGCTGTTGAACGCTGGCCAGCACTCCACCCGCTCCACTCCAGCCCGTAGCCTCCACGCCCTCGCTTTGCCCAGCCACTGCCTCTCTCCAGCATCTCCTCTGCATGTGCACTTGCTCCTGCCCACCCTGCCTCATACCTGGATGATGCCTCTTGTCCTTCAGGCCTGGCTGGATCTTCCCAGGAGGCTGTCCTGGCAGCAGGGTGGGTCAGTGCCCGTCTGTGCTCTTGGCCTGTCACATGCTACAGGGATCACGTTCATCTCTGTCCTTATCTCTGGGCCAGAGCTGCCTCTAGGCTGAGCACTTGTTCTTTGGGGCTCCAAAATCTAGCACAAGCCACAGAGTAGGTGCACAACAAACTCAATGAGGTGGGCAGAATATTCCTGTAAGGAGCAGAATACAGCCTTTGAGTTTCCCAGGACACAAAAGTAGAAGAGGGATGAGAAAACACAGACTTCTGCAAGGTCCTGACAAGGAGGTCTTCTGAGCACAAGGCAGGGGCAGCTGGGACACCACTGCATTCTCCCTGTCCGCAGGGAAGGCCCCTTGTACTCCTGCTTCAGGGTAGCCTCTGCCTGGCACCAGAATAAGAGCTTGTCTCTGCAGGTACACAGGGTGTGGTGCCAGGATCGGGAGGTCAGAGTTTCCCCAGGGGGACCCTGGGAGTTGGAATCCTGCTGCCAGGTCTACTGGAGGATCAGCAGGACAGGCAGTGAACTGGGAGGCAACTCCCTGGGGAGGCCTGGCACAGGAAATCTGGGTGTGGAGGCCGAGTAGGCTGCCCTCCCCACAGCCGGGGCTCGACCTGCCCACCACAGGACGATGGGAGGGAGGGCTGAAGGAGAGGCCAGACAGGACCCGAGATGCCAGTCAGGTCCCAGGGCAAGGGCAGGGCTGGCAGCGCCTGCCAACAGCAGAGCTGGGTAGGCCTCCCTTGTGTGCAGCCTCACGCGGTTGCCTGAAGACACTCTTGGGATGACGCAGGCTAAGTTCGGACTGCAGTCTCAGGCCTGCACACCAGGCCAATGTCAGTGTCAGGACCACCCTCAGACCCAGGCCCTGGAGCTCCCACAAAACACTTCCTGACCATGATCTAACTATTGGGGGCCATTTGCAAGTTTCCGTCTGACTGCAGCTGCAGTTTCCTGGGCACAGGCCACTGAAATCCCTCTGTGCTGCTGCTTGCCCCCTCCAGAGCCCTGCAGGCCCCTCTCTTGCCCCTGCCTGTACCCAGCTGGTGGCACCCATCCTCGCCTGTCCTCCTACCCCTTGCAGTTTCAAAGCAGTGGACACAGGCCTGGGGACAGAGTGCAGCTGGTCTCTGGAGCATACTCACTAGTGGGCACAGTGGGGAAAGGGCGGGAGGGCCACCAGAGTGTCCTGCCGCCTCCTCCCAGCCACCCTCCCCTCTGTGAACAGGCTGCTCAGCTGCAGTACACCTGCCTCACCCAGAGTGGCTCCCCACTGGTTCCAGTGCCCGACAGGGACAGAGTTGAGTGCAGGGTGACTACAAATCACTCCCAGAGCTTGACTTTCTCCGTGTGTTCAAGTCGCTGAATGTGCCCCAGGAAAACTCAGTGGCCGAGGGCAGGCAGGGAGGAAAGATGGAGGATAAGGCCCTGGCAGCTTGCCCCGCCTCAGCATCACTGATCTCCGAGGCTGGAGAATTCCCCAGGACCCTCCATCACATCTTTTCTGGGTGTACAAGGTCACTATGGCCACAAGGACGTCCATCTCCTACAGTCTGGAGAAACTCAGGGCAATAAACTCCAGGCAGGAGCTGTCCTGGTGCGGCTGCAGCTGGGAACCTCCCAGACTGGTCCCAGACCCTGCAACTGCATTAAAAGGCCTTCAGGTGAGAAGTGACGGGTGGGAGGGTAACCCTCAGGCAAGGGACCCCAGTGCCAGGCACTTGGCCTCAGCCGGTTACACGTTCACAACACACGCAGACGCACACATGCACAGGCGAGACACACGGAAACAGACACACAGACATACTCACCACCTCCGGGCCAGGACCGGTGCAGCAGAGGCTCTGCCCTCCTTCGGCAGCTGCTCGCAGTTGCACAATCACTGCTAAAGTCGCCCCTTTATCAGCCCCTTGGGTTTTCAAAATCCTTGAGTTACAATATTCTCACTCCAACTGTCTCTTGGGGAAGCTCGATGACCCTGATTTATTCCTCAGATGAAGAAATAGAGCCCAGGAGACCCCTGGGAGAGGGAGGAAGACACAGAGCAGTAGGGAGCGGGGGTCTTGCAGCCAAGAAGAAAGGGTGGAGGGGAAGAGAGGGTGCGGGCTCCTTCGATCAGGGGTGAGGTGTGAGGACTCATGGTTCCCCAGTGCAGGGGGCGACAGAGTGGTCAGCAAGGGTGAGCGGGAGGAGCAGCCCCAGCTCTGCAGTCACTAGCGAGGCCCCTGCTGGGCTGGTGCGGGTACTGGTGCGGGGGCTGGCAGGTATGAAGGACAGGAGGCCAGGGTGAATTGCTCCAGGGGAGCTTGGCGGCTGGCTTGTGGTGATGCCGGCTGCTGCACAGGCTCCAGGTTTAAGGGACGAGTCCTTCTCTAGGCTTGAGCAAGAAGATGAGCAGGTTTGTGGCCGTCAGGAAGGAGCCACAGATGCAGGCTGGACAAGGGAGGAGAGGGCTGTGGGGGCAACAGGGCAGGTGGAGTGGCAGGAGCCCTGCCAGCTCTGTGACAGAGCAGCCGCAGGTGGAGGAGGGAGATGAGCAGAGGTGGGCAACGCTCGGGTTCTGTGGGAGTGTGGACATGGGCGCAGAGCAGGAGACAGGTGAGGACAGGCTTCTGAGGACAGCAGGCAAGGCTGGGGGCCTGGGTTTGTGGGGGTAGTTAGTGATTGTGAACCCGGTGGCCTTCTGCCCCGAAATTCTTCTCATTTTGAGGTGCCTGTGGATTCCCTGGTGTGGTAAGCGATGGCAGGACCCACTCTGGAGCAGCTTGCATGGCCGCAGCACTCTGGCTGGTCTCTCCCAGCTCTCCTCCTGCCTCCCTCTTGGTGGCCATGCCACAGAACTTCTTGCCCTTAACCTCGAAGCCATTTGGGCCCAGTTGGAACAGCCGACCCACCGACCTGCAGGCTGCTGGGGAAATCCTCCACCCTGCCCCTGCCTGGCACCAGGTGGAGTTGGTGACCAGCCAAGCTCATCAGGGGTCTTTGATTGCAAGCAACAGGATGCAGATCTGGCTGAGAACCCAAGAGGGCAGGAAACGGGGAACTCTCCTGGGCACAGAGGAAGAGCCACGTCCAGAAGGGGCAGTTTCCAGGCACCCTGGACCCAGGGTGGGTTTCTGCAGGTCAGCACAGGGGGCTCCAGCAGTTTCATCCCAACCCTGCATCACCCTGATGAGGCACCCACTGGCCTGGCCTGTGTCCAAGCCCCACTCTCAGCCAGGGGACAGAGCTTGATTGACAGTCCTAAAAAATCCATGCAATGCTTGAAGGCAGTCCCATGGTCAGGCAGCCGTTGGCCAGAGACGGGCACAGCCCCAAGGTCTTAGCTGATCCCCAAACCACAGCTGGAAGCAGAGCCCAGAGGTCTCAGGACACTCACGTGGAAACTTTGGGTCAGCAGCAGGGTCTGTGAGCTTGCTGTGCTCGGGTGTGCACCTGCCAGCTGCTGTTGTGGTGAGCAGAGTCGGTCGTGGAGAACACAGAAACCTCGCTACCTGGGATTACACCTCAAATTAAATCTGCCTTGAGCGTGTAGCTGGCGGCCTGGAACTGTGTCACCTGTTCACCAGGAGTCTCCCCGGAACAGCCTCCTTACCCCGAGGCGGCTTCCTTTACGTAACTCCTCACCTGGAGGTGACGCTTGCTCTACTTGTGCTGAGGAATTGTGTTTACTCATTTTCTGTTCATCATAGGAAACTGGATTTACTTACAACCTTCTTCCCTTGAACCTGTGAACTGCTTGCTCTAACAACCCCAACAGCAGTGTCTGAGAAGGGCTTTAGATTTTCCTTCAACACGAGAGACATGTTTTTCCTTGTAAATAGAAAAACATGCAGTAAAACTCTCGATGATGATGAGGGCTGATGTGAAATGCACTGAAGACTTCGGTTTAAAAATCGTGGCAGGATCCACAGGCAACAAGAGGAGCAAGAACAGCAACGAAAACTCCATCTCCACTAAAGTGAGCTTCCCTGGACCTCAAGTCAGAAGGGTGGCAGAGGCAGCGGCTCCCAGGAAAGGGGCTAGGAAGGAACAGGGACAGACCCACAGCTGCAGATCAGGAGAGACCACTGAGGGGCACAGTCCTAAGGCAGAGGCTCTCGTGTCGGGGAAGACAGAGTGCATGCGCAGGCAGAGGGAGTGCCCTGTGCTGGTCAGCGTCTCTTACTGCCACACATGCTGAAACAGCAACCAGCAAGGAGAAAAGGCTGATTCTGGCTCACGATTCCAGAGGTCCAGTCTGTGGTCAGAGGACCGAGTGCTTTTAGGCCTCCGGTGGGGGTGCAGATGGCACTGGGGAACAGTGGCAGAGCAAGCTGCCCACTCCATGGCCAGTAAGCAGGGGAGAGGCAGGAAGGGGCTGGGGTCCAGCGTCTCCTTCAAGGGTACCACCCAAAGACCTAGGGACCACCAAAGAAGCCCCACCTCCTTAGGGCTCCACCTTCCATTGGACTGAGCTGGGAGACCAAACCTTTAACACAGGGACCTTTGGGGGACACTTAAGACCCAAATTATGGAAGAGTCCTCATTCGGAAGTGCGTGAGTCACCTGGCAGCCACAGTGCAGGAGCCTGCGCTGACGGAGCTCTGTGTTACAGGGAGACACAGCCTGGAGAGCGAGACTGAACACCGCAGGTCACCTGCTGTCCACGGGAGCACATGGTGCAAACAGTCCTGCGCCTGCCCAGGCAGTGCCCAGAAACCTCGGGACTGAGAAGGCTGATGGAGAGGATGGGCAGAGGGCGGGCTCCAAGCGTGGTGCCCCCACTGCAGGTAGGTGCCCACCCACTCCACGCTTCGACCCGTGCAGGGCAGATGGTGGGAGATGGAGTGAGGCCTGTATGGGATCACGATGCTCACGTGAGACTTTGAAGGTCATAATTGGTGCGGTTTACTCGTTAACTTCTTTTTATATTTCTCTCAATCTTTTTTTTTTTTTTTTGGTACTGGGGATTGAACTCAGGGGCACTCGACCACTGAGCCACATCCCCAGCCCTATTTTGTGTTTTATGTAGAGACAGGGTCTCACTGAGTTGCTTAGCACCTCACCATTGCTGAGGCTGGCTTTGAACTCACGATTCTCCTGTCTCAGCCTCCCTAAGTGCTGGGATTACAGACTTCAGCCACCGCGCCCGGCTTCTCTCAATCTTTTGAGGACCCAGAAAAGTTGAAGGAATTGTGCAATGACCTGCCCCACCCCCACTCCCTAGGTCAGGGCTGGCCACTGCAGCCTGCAGTTCCAACCTCACCACTGCCTGTTTCTGTACGGAGTGCAAGCCAAGAGGGACGTTCACGTTTTAAATAGTTGAAAAATAACCAGAAGAAGGAAGATACTTTGTGACATGTGACAATTATATGCAATTCATACTTCAGCATCCATAAACGAAGTTCTTTTGGAACATGGGCTCCTGCACCTGTTCAGATGTTCACTGCGGTGGCTTCTTGCAGCAGAGGGAGTTGGTGAGAGGGACAGATGCAGGATGCTCAGCCTAGAGTGCATGGGGAGGGTGGGGGGCAGGTGCAGCCCTGGCAACTGTACACTAGGCAAGCTTGTTGGCAGAGATGGACACTGTCTCTGGGTGAGGGAGATACTCTTAACTAATTTTTTTTTTGTCTATTTGTTCTAACAATCACTAAGGAACATTTAAATCTCCAACTTAAGTTAAATTTGTTTTCTTTGCTAATGAGGACATTTCAATACACAAACACATTATGTAATGATTGAATCAGGTTAGACACATCTGTCCTTGAACGTTGAGATCTCCAGCTCCAACGGCTCCTCTGTCTGTTTCTCCCTTTTAGATCTGTTGGCTTTTCCCTCAGCTGATTTTGAAGCTCCGTAATTGGGCACGTACACATTTGGGATGGTTATACCCTCATGATAAATGTATCCCTTTATCATTCTGAGATATTCCTCCGTCTGTGCTGGAATCTGGGCTGCATTTCTTGCATGCGACGTAAATTGGGATCCTCTGCATGTTCAACACTGTCTGCCTCTTAACTGGAGCGCTCAGCCATGTATGGTTGAGGTCCTGTGGGCGTGATGGGGTTTAAATCTCCCATCCTACCTCTTGTTTCATCTGTCCCATCATTTATTTGTCCTTTTTTCTCCCTTGCTTTGATCAGTGAGTTTTTTTTTTTCCATTGTGGCAAAATAGGCCTGACCGTGAAACTGAGCTTGAGCAGCTCAGTAGCGCTCCAATTCAGCTCCGCCTGGGGCTTGTTAGCTGCGCGTCTTGGTTGTGCTCATGGTTGCTCTGAGGTTTTCTGGCATTACCCTCTCTGGGCTACTGAGCTGGCCCCAGGTGGCCTGTCCACCACACTGCATCTCTCCACCTGGCCATGAGACCCTGCCGCTGCCCCAGCCATTCTTCTGCATCATCTGCCAACGCATCACTTCTACACTTGAGGAATCCGCAGCAAGGTCATCATTTCTTAAGCAGCTCTTTTGAAATCACAGTGTAATGGGAATTGCTTTTGATTGCCCCTCTCATGAACATCGAATGGCACAGAGACAAGCCCAGCCAACGCAGCCTCTTCCTCTTGCTTCCAGAATGCACTGTTTGTACTTTGATGGCAGCATTTTTTAATACTGTTGTTATTTATTTGTCTTTCTCCTGCATAAGACAATAAGGTCCTTGAGAGTGGGAACAATATCTATTCATCTAGTAACCTTAGCACAATGCCCGGTGCTGGGCGAGTTCACAAATGTTAGCCTGTCACTAATTCCCAAACTGCCCAGCTGATGGACCAGTGAGGGTGACGGGACCGCAGAACCACAGACCCTAAACCAGGTCTGGGGTTGTTATGACAGACAGAACCAGGAAGGGACTCCCAGGGGCACACTGTCCTCTCTGCCCACCTCTCACCATCGACCTTCCATTTAAGAAGAGAGTGAAAAACATAGGCCACCACAGTATTGTTCAGAGGGACCTGACTTCTAAAATCCCAGATGACTCAGGTGGATACTGACTTTGGCCAATATCCAGGAGGTACCAAATTTGTCATTGTGAGGCTGGAGGCCTTGGATGTGGGTGGGGTATGGCAATGGAGACTAGGTCACACCTGGATCTGTGTTCTAGCAGCCCTGGAAAGTGACCTAGAGCCCTGGGCTTGCTCCCAATCTCATTGGAGAAACTGAGGCATTTTAACAACTTTATCTAAAGCAAAGAATTCTCTGCCTCTGAGCTAAAGTTGAGCATGCCCTGTGACGTGCACGGCGTTAGTTATCTGGACATGGAAGCACCCTGCCTAAAACCGAGGTTCTGTGCCCACTGCCTTCTAAGTGGCGGGAGGTCCAGGGCTGGTGAAAGCCACTCACAATGGGCAACAGTGTCCCTATTATTCTGAAATTGAGGATGTGGAAATATTTCTCTTCTAGCGTTTTGAATTCAGAACAATTACAGCATTATGGCTTGTACATGCTTTGCTGACCTTTCTCTCACTTTCTAAGCCTGGAAATGTTGAGATGATAGGAAAACACTCACAATATGCTCTAGTGAAAGCACATAAGTCAATAAAGAAACCAAAATAATATCCCCCTTCCAGTTAGTTTTAACCTAGAATAGAAGATAATTTGTTTCAAAAAGGAATCTCTAAAGAATACATAAAGCTCTTTAAAAAGCTAAAGGATTTTCTTTCACATGGAAAAATAAAATTCAGTCCAACAATCTTCCTGCTTCACATTTTATTAATCACATGCGCTCACCAAGCCTTTGTGATCGGGTGAGGTGGGTCATGGTACGCGTGGCCATGGGAGATGGCCCATGTGGCTCCATGCCCAGAGAGGGCAAGGACAGTTCCCCACTGGATGGCCAGGTCACCTGGATTTTCTTTTGTCTTTTCCATGCATGTGGGGACTAGCCACTCACTGTGTCCCAGAACAGCAAGCCTTTGTGTCGTGTGCTGTGATAGTTTTCAATCTTTCTTTCACAGCAAGGAGCACACGTCCCAGGGCGTTCGTGGAGGACCTGTGCCTGCGAGGGTGGGGTGTGCTTTATTCCTCACCACCAGCCCCATGGCCCCTCCTGGGCCTTGCAGGACATCTGTAAACCAATGAGCTTCCCCAACTCCTTCATTTAAACATGGCGTGTTGCTCTGAGAACTCCCAAGTACAAGAGACACGGCAGGCCTCACAGTCAGAAGACCCCTTTGGATAGACCTCTCTCACCACATTTTTCCCCTAGGGCATTGGGGAAGAGCCTAGCAAGTGGCTCTATGGTGATCAGCTCAGTTAGTAGCCAGGATTCCCAGCATCCAGCAGACCAGAGAACAGTGGAACCTCTCTGAAGATGAAAGCCAGAAGCCAACAGGAAAGCCTGTTCAGTGTCTGTAGGACATTCTGATACTGTTGGACTGTCCAGTTGGGGGTCTAATACCTTGCTGTCATGAACAAAGAATTAAGCAAGACACACAGAGTAACAGGCAAAGTACAGGTTTACTGCAGGTGAAGGTGGAAAAGGTGTTCTGTAAGACAGAGCAGAGTGGGCTGACAAGCGGGAGGCTCAAAGTCCCAGGTCTGGGAATTGGGGTCTTATATGCTGAACTGTGGAGCCTTCTCTTCCCATGCGGACCTGACTGAACACTTCACCCCATCTGTCCTCATTGGTTACCTTATGATGCCTGATTAGAAGATTGTCCAATTTTCACCTTTGGTGACTTTAGAAAACCTAATAGAACGCTGTCCACTTTACCCCCATTGGTCATTTTAAAATACTGAACCTGTGGCAGGAGATGTCATGGTGCTAAGTTCTCAGAGGCAGGAGTTGTCATGGTAACAGGACTTATCCTAAACAGGGGCATGACTCCTCTCCCTGTCTTGTCATCCAGAGGCATTCTTCTTATACCTGGACTCCACCATCTTGCCCAGCTCCTGCCTAACAATTCCAGTGTGCAGCGTTGCTGGGAGTAGCAGCAGGGGCAAGGAGATCTGTAATCTGGAGGTTGCTAGGAACTCCAGGAGACCCTCAAGTGGACCCGCAGGGTTTTCTCAGGAAATACCCCCTGGGCCTCCTTGGGGAGGAAAGGCAGCACAGTTGTTCCAGAACATTCCAGATCACCAGAAAGACCCCGAAGGACTCCACCTCAGAGGCTTGCATTAGAAACGGCCCATCTCCCTGGAGCTTAAGAGTTTTCTAGAAACATTCAGCTTGACTTAATTCACAACTAGCTCCAAGAAAGCCAGCCAGGTTTTGTTTCAGGGCCTTGGTTAACTCTAACAAAATGATCAGGTACCAGTCAGCAAATTGCTACTCTGCAGTATTTTTTATGACATCTCAGCACCTGGGAAAACTGATTTCATCTGATAAGGCCCTGGGAAGTTTGGGTGGGGGGGACGGGAGAGTGGGGAGAGGCGGACAGAACGACACGTAACCCAAGGTTTACTGGTACCCCTGAGATGCAGCCGTTCCTGTAGGCCCGCCTGAGCGGCCGGCGCTGACTCTCCAGGGGCACCCTGGCTGCGGTCGCCCCGAAGCCCACCCACACCCACCAGCCGTGACTCCGCTGGGCGCCTCGGACGACCGGGCTCCTGCGCTCACGCCCATGGGGCCTGGCGTCCCGGGGCCTGGCAGGCTCCCGCGCGTCCCTAGGCTTTCCCCTCCCCCCTTCCTGTCCGGCCTGGCAGAGCGCAGGCGGGACAGGAGGCTGGCGACCGGGCTTCGACCTCGACCTCGACCTCGACCTCGGGGTTACCCACATCAAAGCAGGGAGGCAGCTGCTCCCATTGGCTCCAGTGCCAGAAGCCCGGAGGGAGCTCTGATTGGCCCAGCCCAGGTCACATGAGCACACCCCAGCCAATAGCGAAGGTAGATGGGGAGGGCTGATTGGTCAGGCTGGACCCTGCGCTTGGCAGGAAGTGAGCCCCGTGGAAGGGATGCCTCCAGGAAAGGGCTGGCTGGCCCCTTCAGGAAGGCCGCAGCGGGTGCCAGAGGCAGACCCCTCCTGGGCCGGATCCTGTTGTCCTTGGCCCTTGGTTCATCCTTCAATGCCCCGGCTGCAGGTGGGCCCACTAATAGCACGTATTACGCCGCCCTGATCTGTCTGGGGCAGGCTGGGCCTCAGTACGCAAGGGTGGAGCTGTGCCTTGGGGTGTTTCGAACCTCGTTGCCGCCGTCTCTGGTGCTCAGCCTTCTGCATTGCTTCGTATGGAGCCCGTTTGTTCCAGAATACACTTACAATTGTATTTTAAGAACTCTGAGCAATCTGGCAAAGTCATCCCTGTGCGCCGCTGAAGAGTGAGTTTATAATGCTGGAATGTCTTTGCAGCTTGCGCTTTCCCACCTACTGCCCTTGGCTATTTTAATTCTTGACCAGACTGACCTTCAACTTGCCCCAAACGCCTTCTGCAGGGAAGCTCTGTGGATATTCTGGGTTTTCCTGGCAATTGTCTTAAAAATGTCCACCTGTGCTCCCAGTAGCTCTCAGGAGTGCACACCTCCACTCAAGGTCTCTGCCTGCTGCCGCAGCCTCCCCATCTCCCAGGTCGCAGCTTCTCGGGTCCCCATGACTTCTCTCGGCTGCCACTTGGACAGTTGAACCTGATGATTTTTAAAGTAAGAAATGACTCAACTCACAGTTCTGAGGTTGGCTTTTGGAAGTACTACCAGGCTGTTTTAGGCCTTCAGATCTAGAGACACTGTCCTTGTCACTTGGCCATACTACCGATGGCTACTTCCTGCACTTGGGGACAGTAATATGAGTTTAACTCTGACACGTGCCTGACACTGCCCAGTTCCTTCTGGAAACTGTCCTGCTGTTCATCTCCCAGAAGGCTCCTTCTCCTTTGGGCTTCTACAAATCATCAACTTGACCAACTGCTGCTTTGATGTTTGTTGTTCGGATGCACAAATGTGCTTGGTGTTTGCATGTCCCAGTGTGCGTGGGCTAGTGCAGACAGCTCCGTCAGTAGCCTGTAAAACTCAAGGTGGGAGGCCAAAGGTGGACTCCTTGCAATGCCTACCTGGCACGATGGCTTGCTTCGCAACAGTTGCTCAATAAGCGCTCTTAAGTGGACTCAGGACCTGTTTCAACGTTTACAAAGGTGTTTTCCAATTTTCAATTTTCAGTTCTGCATAGCACCCTCACGGATCGTAAGCCCACAGTCCTGCAACAGTAGCCTGGCTTCTTATGCCTGGAAGCCCTTTATTCAAGATCTAAGAACACCAAACCTGACACTGAGCCTTCTACCCATCTCCTGGAAGGGCTCCTTTATGGAGCCTTCCCTCCCAGGGATGAAGATGTGTTAAAGTGGAGAAGGAACCTAAGAGATGTCTTCAAGGTCTTGCTAAGATCTCACAGTGAAATCAAACACATACCTGGAGGTTTTCTTCATCTGCAGAACAAAGAGGCTGGGCGCCGTGATCCCACACCTCAACTCTTAGGAGCCTGGTACATGTGCACAGAACTAGCGAGGAATTACCAAAGCCGTTTCTCACGCAACGAGAAAATCTGGTTCAACTTCTTAGAAACATGGGTTTTCTCCAGCAGATATGCTTGGACTCTTTTAGAAAATGGGCCATTTCTAAGTGGTTGAAACGTTCTTGGAAGCAATCTCACATGGCTGCCCTGAACGTTTCAGGCTAACATGAAAGCTGAAAATACACCTACTGGCGTGTTCTCTTCTTACGGTTCTGATGTCCCTTACATTGAAACATTTAGGGAGCTGGCGCTTAATGATTGGATTTTCTATTTAGATTTAACGCTTAGGAAGGTTTTTTGTTTGTTTTTTTTTTTCCCCAGCTACAAGAAAATCATTAGGGTGAAAAAATGTTTGGATTTGTTAAAATTTCCAAATGTCAATGGATGGTAATCACATCCCATGATTAATCCCTTATTTTGGGAGGCAGGTTGACTAGGGGTCAGAGCAGGCCCCAAGGTGCTGGCAGGCACTGCCACGTGCTACCTAGGTTCCCCTGATCACTGAGTGCTGACCAGGTAAGGCTGACTGGGTGCCTCTTTCCCTTTACCTTTAAGAGAATCCAGTTACAATGGAGTCACCTCCTCAGATTCACTGGATGCTGCCAAAGTGCCCTCCAGGGTGGCTGCTCCGTCTCGCGTGCCACTGAGGTGGTGGCAGAAGGCTTGTTTGCCTGAGTGCTTACAGACGATTGGTTGGAGACTCAAAATGCAAAAGCAGGTGTGTCATGGCCAGGGTCTGGAATGTCCCCTGGAGGCCCATGTGCTAAAGATGGGCTTGGCCCCCAGGTTGGCCTGATGGGGAGGTCATGAGCCCTTTAAGAGGTGGGCCAAGTGGGAGGTCTTAGGTGTTTAGAGATGTGCCCTCAAAGGGAGAGGGAATCCAACCCTTTCCCTGCACTCTCTTTGTCCCCTGGCCCATGAGGCCATGATGCTCCTGCTATGATGTGCTCCTTCCCAATGGGGCCAGGCAACCATGAACTGAAACTCTGAAGTCATGAGCCAAAATAAATCTTCCCCCTTTTTAAGTAGATTATCTCAGGTAATTTGTAACAGTAGCCGAAAGCTGGCAGACACATGAGTGTAAGAGGGCGTACCCTTGCCTTAACTCCTGGCTGCACTTTTACTGACAAAGCAGAGAATCATTTCATGCACCTATTGGGTGCTTGAGTTTCTTCTGTGAATTTTCTATTCGTTTACTGTGAATGCTCTTAAGTATCTTCTTGTTTTTTGTGTTGATTTGTAGGGTTTCTTTATATGGCCCAGACACGAAGCCTTGTAGCCATGGTGGGTGTGCGTACTAACACAGTCTGGTTCTTGTCTGAATCACCCGCTCTCAACCTTACGTCAGCATCTGAAAATGCTGCTATTCCTTTTAACAGTTTTTGTGTGATGACAATTATCTACTTCTCAAAGATTTGATAAGATTCCTTTGGAAATCTGTCTGGGATCCCTAGGGAGATGGAACAATCTGACTATCAATGTAATTTATGTTATTTCTAGGTTTATTTGGGTTTTGGATTTTTCTTAACTTTGGTGATTTTTACTTTTCTCAAGATTATCCATTCCATGGCTGTTTCCCGATTCATTGGCTAAACGTGTTCAGGGCATTTCTTCTGTGTGTTTTGATGTTCACTGTGATGAAATCCCCTGCTCGTTCTTGGTAGTCTCAAATTGTTCCCTCCCTGCTTCTCGTTCTCTCTGTCCCCTGGTGTGTGGTGAGTGTGCAGGTGTCTCTGTGTCTGCATGTGTCCCTACAAAATGGAGAGGGGCTCCCTGAGTTAGCAAGGCTGGGGTCCACTGGAGAATTGGCCCTTGTCATTTTAAAAACCTTCAAGGACAGAAGCTGGGGAAGTGACTTTTTCAAGCCACCAGCAGAGTCAGTGCCAGTGGGGAGGGGCCTGGGTGGACCGGCCCCTGCTTGGGAGGCCTCCACCTGCCATGTCTGGAGGCTGGTGCGGCAGAGGAGCAGGAGCCCAGGCCCCCGATGAAGCTGCAGGGCCTGGGGGGCAGCGAGCAGGGCCGGCTTCTGCCACTCGTTGTGCTAGACCCACTCCTCACTCCAAGCTAAGACCAAGGTGATCAATGCTCGACCGTCACTTGTCATTTTATCACCCCTGACCAGAGTTCTGGGGCTGTTGCTGCCAGCAGTGCCTGTGTGGGACATGCTTGAGGAGGCTGCTGCCCACTGCTCTCCCAACGCTGTGCCCCGTGCCGGCGTTGCCAGCTTGAAACTGAACACCACGATTGCGTGGCCAGTGCAAACACGGCGGAAACGGCAGGTCTGCAGGCCGGGGCGTTTACGCAGCAGGCTGTGGCTTGAGACCTTCGGCTTGCGGCATTCCAGGAGCAGGATGTGTGGCTCTTCATAGCTGTGCCGGCCCAGGCACGGCTGCCTGGCCACGCGGGGAGCTCACCCTTGGTGAGCGTCGCAGGGTCATAGAGCAGGGATGACGGACATTCACACTGTCATTCAAGGACAGACCCGAACTGTTTCTAACGTAAGAGGAAAAACTGGTGTAGAAGAAAAATTGTCAACTTCTTAGAAACCAGCTGTGAGTTAGGGAGAAACCACAGCCAACAGAATGAATGGACGTGATGCTGTTGACCATTTCCTGAATCAAAGAAGAAAGAAAAGCTAGGGTCGCCTGTACCAGAACCCGAACCGGCAGCAGATGCCATGTGCACACGCGAGGGAATGGATGACGGCGCTTCCAGTCGGTGGCAGCTTGGAGGCTGGCGCAGTGTCGGAGCGTGCGCACGCCTGGGAGGCCCTCGCGCCCCGGCACGCTCGCGTGGTGATTCCACACTGATTCAAAGACAAACCCCTCACGCAGAGGACACACTCGGGCACACGTGACCTACACTTTGTGACTGGGAGGGAGTTCAGGGAGGACACCGTCGTCTGGTCTGCTTGGGCTGCCATGACCAGCTCGCGGCTGGGTGACGTCGTGACAGTGCAGTTCTCAGGTTCTGGGCCCACATCCTCAGGGTGCCCTCCGTGCTGCTTTCTTGTGTTTCTGCAACACAGACAAGCTGAGAATGTTCCAGATCTTTGAGTTCCAGCCCCCGTTTGCTTAGCAGTGGATTCTTTTGCTCCTCCCTCTCTCCTCACGTCACCACCAGCTGTCAGGACAAGCCCGACCAGGCCAAGCCACCCTTCCTCATGGCCCTCCGAGATCTCAGCTCCACAGCTGCTGCTCACAAGGCCCGCCCTGCAGGGAACACAGAACAGGAGCTACGCCCCGTCCCTCACTCCTCTACCCTAGGGCGCCTCCTCTCCAGTAGCACACCCTCACTTCCTCCTGCCATCTTGCCTCAGTGGCCCCCGCCGTCCACGCGTCTGCCCATGTGTGGCTTGTGAACGTGGCATGCGTCCTCTCAGGAGAGGCAGCCGTCTGCCCAGCCTCCGTTTGTCTGGGCGAGCCTGCTCCAGAAGGGCCTCAGGCAGCCCCCTGAGGTGGCCTCAGCTCCCGCTAGCCTGAACCTCAACGCTGCTCAGCCCTCCGCTCAGGGCCCAGTTCAGAGCTGCTCCATGTTGTCAGGCATCTGCCGCAGCAGCGCCCTGTCCCCGGTGCCAGCGTCTGTCTCAGTCAGCGCGGGCTGCTGTAACCAAGTGCCCCTCACCGGGTGGAGTGTGAACACAGGCATTTACAATCACTCACTCCCCACCAGGCTGCGTCTGCTGAGGCCTCTTCCTGGCTTGCCCAGGGCTGGCTCCTTGCAGAGTCCTCACAAGGAGGGGACAACAAGCTGCTGTCGCTCCCTCTTCTCCCAAGGGCACCAACCCCAACATGAGGGACCTGTGCACAGTGTCCTCCCAAAGACCCTCCAGATGCCATCGTGCTGGGCTAGGGCTTCCACATGTGGCTCTGGGGTTGCAGATATGCACCTGACTTAACAGTGGCTTCTCGTGTGTGCGCTGGGAGTGAGGTAGAGATGGGGAACCGGTTCTGGTGTCCGTCATGTAGCAGGGTGACTAGAGTCAACCACAGTGCCGTGCATAGTTTAAAGCAGCTAGAGAACTGGTTGGAGGAGTACTAGAGATTGAACCCAGAGGTGCTGTACCCAGAGCTACATCCCAAGTCCTTTTTATTTTTTATTTTGAGATAGGGTCTCACTAAATTGATAAGGCTGGCCTTGAACTGGTGATCTTTATGCCTCAGCTTCCCGAGTGACTGAGATTATAGGTGTGAGCTACCACACCTGGTGAGGACTGGTTTTTGAATGTCATCATTACACTAATTACTCTGATTTGGTCTCTTTTTTATTTCATTTTCTGATTGCTGCTTGGAAGGGGACCAGGGCCTTGTGCATGCTCACCTAGCACCCCACCACTGAGCCACACGCAGCACCCTGAGTCGAGCTTCACACAGGGTACCTTTCAGGATGGCATGTTGCACCCCACAAATGTTTACAATCACTGTGTCAAAAACAAAGTTTAAAAAAGAAGCAACAGAAAACAGAAGCCATAGCCTTTGTTTTTGTCTATCTTTTTTCATTATAATAAGCAGATGGAAGTTACCTTGCATTTCTAGAGATCTTCCTCTTCCCTTGGCTTTCTGAACAATCAGTCCCAAAGTCAGGTGGGCTGAGCAGAGTGGGCAGCTGCCCCAGGGCAGGTGGGACTTGCCAGGTTCACAGGGAGAGACTGAGGCCAGAGCAGGTGAGGATCTTCCTCAAAGGGACGTGGGGAGGTCACAGGGAGGGTGAGAAGGGTGTAGATGTCAGGGGCACAGGTGCCCCAGGCAGCACAGGGGTGCCCTGCAGGAGGGCTACACGGGCAGCTCATGCCTGTCCCTTGAGTCTTCAGGATGAACTTGAGGGAAGCTCCAGTACAGACCTCTAAGAAGGAAGTGCGTGTGGTGTCAGGAGCCCAGGCCCTGCACTCAGATCAAGCAGGGTCCAGATCTGTTTGCCCCCTTGCCACTTGCCCTGGACAAACTGTGGCCTCCTCTGTGTCTCAGTGGCCTCATCTGTAAAGGGGGGAATATCAGGGTGGCCACCTTGTCCACCTAGTTATTTTCCACAACCTGAGAGCCTCTCTCCCTTCTTCCCCTAGACTTGGTGGAACTGGGACAGTTGGTCACCCTAAATAAAGGCCACAGCTCAGGCAGACCTGGGAGTAAAGTGCCAAGCATAGGGCGAGCACTTGGTGAGAGGTGGTGCCCATTTTTATGGGTTTCGAGGATGACAAACTGTTTGCAGACACCCTCTTCTTGGGAGAAAGTGTGAAGTATTAACGTCTAGCTTACAAAGCCTAAGCCAGTGAGCAGCCACAGGATGGCTGGGCTCTGCCAGGGCGCCCTCCTCCCCTACAGGCACCTCCAAGCATCTCACACCACCAGAATGCAGCCATGGCAGTGTCCCAGGAGGGTGCCCCGCCACCTCGGCTTCTAGGGGCTGCAGGGCCTCTCTCTCATGCTCCTCTGCAGGTTCGAGGAAGGCTGCAGAGAGCTCTAGCAGCAAGACCATGCAGTGAGACTCACAGGTTATCTCCTATGCTGGGGTTGCCCAGCCTGCACCCCGACACCCAGGCTACTGGTGGTCAGGAGGTGGCTCCAGTGCTGAGTAAGCTGGCACCCAGCAGGAGCCTCGGGCAGGGTTAGAACTGGAACTCAAAAAGGGAGGACAGACAAGGCCTAGTGAGCAGGGCCCTGGGCCAGGCATTTCCTATCTTAAAGTCTAATTCTACACATCCACATGTCACTCCTTCCCTCCTTCATTCAAAAAGTTGTCCTGAATGTGTTCGCTTCATCCCAGTGGAGCCATCTTAAGTGACTAAAAAGATGCCCTTATATAAAATGCACAGAACATTGGGGTGGAACTCAGCGGAGAGCTGACGTCTCCAGGTCTGGGGCCAGCCCTGCCCTCTGCAGCTCCAAGCCCAGCACGTGCAGCTTTGCAGGTCAGCAGGCTGCAGGCTGTGAACACTTCTAGTCACCAGTGCTGAGGAGAGCATGCCATGCAGCTGCCTTGTAAGGGAGCGTCCTGCATGTTGAAATCACCAGGATTCATGGTATACTGCCTTCGAGAACTTGAAGCATCTTGGCCTCTCAAAAATCACCTATGAGAAAGTTCCCAGACTCACTGATGCCTGATGTGCCCAGAATGCTCTTGCAGATGAAAAACATCTTTCAATGACTGTAATAGAATTATCACATTTTTGAGAGAATGCCATCTCCTGAATTATGTTGTAAATCAATTAATAAAATATTATATCAATTTCCCAAAATATATTAAAGTCTATTCAACTTTGAAGGGGCATAAAGCTCAGTGAGGTGAAGTTGTAGCAGAAGCCCACTCCAGGGCTCCGTGGCTCTGTGTCCCATGTGGCTGAGTTTCTCTGGTCGTTGAAGTAAGGCACATACAACTGCCCAACGATGGTGACTTCTCTTCCAGCACACCCCTAATTTTATGCACAGAAAAGCAGAACCTTTCCCTCAGGACATGACTGCATCTATCCCTGTGATACTGCATAGTCATAGTTTTATAGAGAACATTTAAAAATTTGTGAGCCTGACTGTAGAGTCTTCGACATGAGTGTTTCTATGATGTACTTTGGAAAAGGCCCCCAGGGTCTGGGGCATCTAAGAGCACATCTTTCAATGGGGAGTTCTAAAAACATGGCAGATCCTGATCTTTTCAGTGAAAGCGAGGCAGGTTTGGCAGACACCAAGCCACGGCTCCTGCCTCTTCCGATGGCAGACTTCACTGATGGTCAGAGCCATGAGCTTTGCCAAGTCTGGACTTGGCCCAAGTGTCAACCCTGCTGATGGATCCAACTGGGGGTAAGATGAGCTTCCTCCTCCCTGGGTGGATCCTTTGTGCTGACCAAGAGCTCTGCCTGTGTCCACTTCACCAACCTTGCTGTGGAGGAGTTCTGGAGCTGGCACCCCACCCAAGGTTTCACCTTCAGAAGTAGCTGTAATAACCAAAATCCTTCACTTGCGAAGGCTGCCTGGCCTGGGACTCGGCTCTTTGCACCTTCCCTGCCCTACCTCACCTCCTCAGCCCCTGGAGTTGTCCCCACAGCCCTGGACCAGAGCTGGTGGTCCAGGACCAGGTGAGTTCCCAGTACCTGACTTTGAAGATTGTGCTGGAGTTGCTGGAGAGCTGTTGCAAGGGACAAGGCCCATGCCTCACCTCCTGGAGGTAAGAGTAGCATGCACGGCTCTCTGCAGAGTGCCACGGCCAAGTGTGTGGAGTTACTGTGCTGCGATCCATCTGCAAAGGGGACAAGGATGGGCTTTTATGGACTGGCCTGGGAACCTAACCCCTGCATGGATGGGGAAAGCACTGGCATGCCCAACATGGGGACTGCCAACCCACAGGAAGCGATGCAAGGGTCTCCATTGAGGAAGAGCTACGGGTGCCTGTGAGCCCTGGAGTCCCCACTCTAGAGCCAGGGCTGCCAGGGAGCTGAGCACCTTGGAGCCCTTTTCTCCAGCATCCCTTCAGCACCTGTAGAGATCCTGCTAGAGCATGAGTCTCCCTGATTTCAAGCTGGTGTCTTGATGCCGCATTTCCTTCTTTCTGACTTTTGAGGAGCACGGCCAGGAGCCAGGAGGCTGCTGCAGTCTTGCTGTTAGAAAGGAGTTCCTTTCCCCAACCGACCTTTGTCTTATACAGTCACCCCTCAGTGTCCTGGGGAAATGGGTTTCTGGATCCCCAGAACACCAAAATCCACAGAAGTTCCAGTCCCTTAGGGAAAATGGCATCATGTTTGCATCTAAACTGCTGTGCCCTCCTGCATACTTTAAATGTGTCTGGGCTACTTCTGATTCCTGAACAATAAATGCTGTGTAAACAGTGGCCATGCCGTACTGTTTAGGGGATGATAAGGAGGAAAGTCCTTATGTTTATGAGGGCAAAACCAGACCTATTGTGAAATGGAATTATAAAATATTATGGTAAGAAACCAGTGCCTGGGGAAAGGGTCAGCTCCCCTCCCCTCTCTCAGCCTCTCTCCAGGAACCCGAATTAACCATGAGTCCCTACCTTTTGGATTGTAAATAACTGCCCTAGGAGTCTGACCACGCGCTCTTGACATGTAACAGTCACCTGTGAAATGAGCCGTTTCTTCTCTGTTTCTGTGAGCATGCTTTATGTTAGAGACCCCCACAAGGCCTTCAGCCATGTAGATCAGCAATTTTTTCTTAAAAGAGGAAAAAATCCCCAATGATAGGATGGGCCTAAGATGACACTCAGTTTTGTGAGAAACTGTGGGTCAGGGCTCAGAATCTGGAGTTCGTTCCCTCTCTGGGCCCACTGCTCTAAAATAGCTTGGAGTTCTCCTCTCTGAGTGCTGCATGCTGCTTCTCAACCAGTCTGTTTCCTGCAACATGTTCAGTGCAGAAGCACTTTTCCCCCAGTATTTTCGATCTGAGATCAGTTGAGTCCAAGATGCAGAACTCAAGGATGTGGATAGGGTGCAGAGGCCAGCAGTGCTCAGCTCAAGGTTCTGGCTGGTTCTGGAGGTCGAGGGAGCTCTCTGTGGCTGCTCCAAGCTCTGCACCCATCCTGTCCCACCCACTCCACTCGGCTGTGCTCTGGCCCCCCAGCTCTGGTGGTGACAAGCACTCTTCCACATGCAGAGGAGGCTCCAGGCACATCAGGTGAGAACCATGTCTCCACATCCAGCTGTGGGCCCCCTGCCCACTGTGCTCTGGCCCTGGGGAGGTACTCATGGGATTGCTATTGTCTTTCCTCTGGACTCCTTCACCACATAGGTGGTCTTGTCCACACTGTGACAGCAGGACTGAGACTGTCCCCACGGGCAGGTTGAGATTTAACCAATACCTTTATGATCTGTATCAGAGGGTGGGCTCCCATCCACACTCAACCCCAGCCATGGGAGATGTTCTCTGGGGCCTTCCGTTTCCATGTCACGAAATCATTCCACACTAGCACAGTCACACAACTCTTTCCCTGCCCATTGGGAACATTTTTAGATCCTTCCTCTGTACTGGGGAGCAAAGTGCTCTGCTCACATTTTAGTTTTGATGGCCATTATTTTATTTTCCGTTGCAGCCCACGCTTGCTGGCCTGCTCTGGAGGGCTTCTTCCTAGCAGCAGCTGTGAGCTAGGAGATGTAGGATAGTGTGGACAGCCCCTGCCCACCGTGATGCAGGCCCCAGGACTTAGGAGCTCCTGAGCCCGAGAATCTGCTAACATCCCAGGACAGGGAAAAGAGCAGCAGCAGTCAAGATCTTTGCTGGTCCACATGCCTTCCCTTGATTCCTAGAAAGCTGTGGATGAGCTGGTGGGAGGCCCTGTTCTTCTGATTCTAAACCCTGGGCTCCTGCTGGAGTCTGTTTAAGGGTGCAGGCGAGGGTCCTCAGGCCTTTACATTGCCAAGATTTCTAAACCACATGCGTCAGGGTTCTAGGAAGCGTGGAATGCAGGCCAGAGCAGACCGCAGGCCAAGCGCAGAAGCCCTGGCCTGTCTGGTTTTCCCCTTGCTGTCTCGGCCGGCCCCCTGCACCTGCTGTCAGGAGACCGTGGGTCACACTGCCTTCCCAGCTCCGGTGCTTGCTGCTTCTGCCCCAGCAGGCCAGTCCCCTGCTCCCCCTTCTTCCTATTCTCACCATGCTCCCCTTCCTCAGCACCTTCCTAGTCTCTGGTCTGTGGCTCTTTCTCTTTGTGAATTAAAAGGCACACATAAGCGGTCAAACCAGGCAGATCCTAAGCTCCCAGCAGGGCTTCCTTCCCGTCTCTTCTTATTTATTCTGAAAAAAGCCCCCAAATCTCAAGCCCTCCATTCGCCAGCTTTAACCTCATCCTGTCCCCCAAAGACCTTAGCGATTATCCTACTCTCTGCAGGACCTCCCCCTGCCCCAGCCCAGGACATGCTGCAGGAGAGGCTCCGGGAGAACTAGAAAAACACAGCCCAGAGGCTTGGCAGTTACTTTGGAGGACACCTTCATTTTGCGCTAAAGACACATTGACACAGTTTTTCTTTATTCATTGAGCTCTGGACACAGGCGGATCATGTTTGCTCCAGGTTAACAAAGCGACCTCCCTGTTAGTTGTTAGTCGGCCTCCCTGGCTGCTTCTGCTGGGGCAGAGCCTGCAAATGGCAGTCCAGGGCTCCTCGACAAGTGCCCCTTCCAGGTGTGAGGGCCAAACGGCCCACCTCAGATGCCCAGAGCTGCTCCAGAGGCAGGGAGAGAAGGGCCAGCTCAAGGACACCAGAGAAGGCAACCAGAGGGCAGGTGGCCAGACAGGCCCAGAAGGCAAGTGGGGAGGCCCCAGAACACATGCCCACCTTCCCTGCAGGGCACAGAGCTCTCGGGTGGGAAGGCCCTGCCGGGACATGGCGCAGCTGGACCAGAGCCCACTGCCTGCTTTGCCTGCCTGGCTTGTCTGGGCCTTAACGTTCTTCTCACACCCCTGTACCTGTTGGATATGAAGAAAATATTCTGGAACGTTCCAAAAAGAGTGAATAAGGAAGGTGACACGGGCTCATGCTTCACTCCTCATCTCTTGTCCTCTGTTTCCCAGAAGAAAACAAAGCCGAGTCTTCATCCTCATGTCCTCGTCGGCCCGAGCAAACACATCCTGGTGCTTGGTGACTTGGGACAGCTTGGCTGGTGGGACAGGCATGGAGGCCCAGGCAGTCCCACAGATATAGACAAAGGACTAAGTTAGGAAAGGACAGTTGTTTCCAGCAGGGTGCAGAGGATGCAGGGGGCGGGAGACTGGCAAAGGGCTGTGAATCAGGGACAGGCAGTCTGTTCCTCCACCTGGGCCACCTTGGGTGGTTTTGTCCAGCTGCCCACTCCAGTCTCTGCCTTTGGACACCTGTCCAGCTCCCGATATATTTTCTGGGGTGTGGTGTGGGCCTCCCAGGTGACTCTGGGACAGCAGGGACAGCATTATATTCAAAAGGAGCATGAAAGACTGCAGACATTTGGATCTGAGGCTCTGGCTGGGCCGGCTGAATCTGAGTGGGGCAGGGTGTCTGCCGGCTCCTGAGACTCCTGGGCAGACACCCTGCCCCACTCAGAGGGTAGGCACAGGGCACTGTTCCTGCTTGGGGGTCTTGCATTTTGGGGGAACCCCCAAGTTTGGATGCTCAGATCTCACTGGGCAGCAGTTCTGAGGAATCTCGGCTAGGTCACCAGAGAAGGACAGGCAGGAGAGTTCCGGGAGCTGGAGACCATTCTGGGTGGGGTTGTTGCAGTGGAGACGGGAAGCAGGATTTGGACAGGACGTGGCACATGGCCATCCTCACGGTTCCCAAGACAATGATGTGAGGGGAAGGAAGGCACGGCCTTCGTACTTCCCTGTGTCTGGACTCTGTGGCTGGACTCTCAGGCGCCTGGAGACCTCACCATCCTGGGGTGTGAGGGGATGGAGAGGGGTTCTCAGCTCCCTGGCCCTTGGCCTCTCTCAGTAGTGGATCGTGAGCACATGAGTGAGTTCACGCAGCTGGCTGGTGCCAGCCCCGGCCTGGGCAGGTCCATGCTCTGTCCTCTCCCAGCCGAGGAGCTGTGGCTACCCATCCCAGGGAGAAGGGCCATGAACAGGGCAAAGTCAAAATCTGCAGGAGTGTGGGGGACACCAGAGGATGAATTGACAGGGATGCCCATAGGCCAAGCCAAGGCAGCCCCTCTGTCCTTGGCTGCAGAAAAGGTGTGGCCTCAGAGGTGGGCCTGCTTGCTTCTGGGTGGCTCTGGCCCTTCAGGACAGCTGGGCTGGCAGTTTCTTACAGGAGTTTCAGGAATCCAAGTGCATCTAGAGCAAGGTGGCCAGAGTGTGGACTGTGCAGGTGAAGAAGAGAGTCAGGAGCACTTTCAAGGCAGAGATGTACAGTGGGCGGTGTAGACATGAGGGTGCCAACCCATGGCAAGGGGCGGGGTGGGTGGTGAGTGTTTCAGTCTGTCTATGGTTGCTATAACATGATACCTGAGCCTGGGTAATTTATAAAGAACAGAAACAAATTTCTCACAGTTCCAGAGGCTAGGAGTCCAAGATCAAGTCCTGGCATCTGCTAAGGGCCATCATGCTATGTTGTAACCTGGTAGAGGGCATCACCAAGTGACAGAGAGAGGGAAGAGAGCCAGACTGCCTTTATCAGGAACCCACTCAGGAGAGCAGAGCCCTCGTGACCTCCATACTTCTTCAAGGTCCCACCTGTCACACTGCAGACCAAGTTTCCAACACACAACTTTTGGGAGATGCACTTGAACCACAGTACAGGGGACAGCGTTGGTTGGGCAACATAGGTCCTGGAAGGCTCAAAGGACAGGTAGTGTCACCAAATGCCCCAGGGCATCCTCACTTCCACAGGGCCTCTCAGCGCAGCCTCACAGCTCCTGTTTTAGGACAAGGTCCTCGGGTGGCTTTGAGTTTTCCTATTTATTCCTCCCTGGCACAGGTGTGGGCAGCCCTGCAGCTGCTCTGGTCCTTCCTGCGCTTCAGGTTGGCAACATGGTGTGACTGTAATGGCCTCAAGCTGTGAGCGGAGCACATGGAGAACACGAGGGTCCCCCGGTGTTGGTCACACGAGTCTCAGTTGCACACACAGGGCTCGTCCCAAACAACCCAAGCAACCACAGACCTTTAAGGAGGCCCTGGAGGCCCTGCTGGGGACAGCAGGAGGAGTCTCGGGGATGCAGGGCCGCGCCCGGGCCTCAGCACCTCAGCTGACACTGCTGTTAATGTCTCTTCATCCTGAACACACGTTATGCAGGTTACCCTGGGAGGAAGAGTCTGTCACACCCACAGCATGGCCACTTTTAATTGCCACTAAGGTCAATTTTAGGTCACTTTTAAAAAAATAGACATTTTTCTCCAACTGTGGGTTGGCAATTAACACATTTGGGCCAATTCACGGAAAATGGTGAAAATGATTTTTATGGTTGGACCTGGCATTGTCCAAGACGGTTCTTGAATCCTGTGTGGGGAAGGAAAGACACCCTGGCTTGTGGCCACAGGCTGGTGACCTCAGGGCAAGAGGGCATTGTCTTGGTGCTGTTGTGTGAAGATGGGCACAACAGCCTTGGCTAGCCACTGGGAGCGAGGCCGCAGCCCCACGAAGGGGAACCCCCCAGACAGCAGCCTAGTGAGTGAGAGGTAACAGGGCTGCAGGGCTCAGTAAACACGGCTGTGTGCTCACAGGTCAAACCTCAGAGAATGTTCCAGGAAACAGTCAGCAGCCAGAGGCTTAAACATAACTATGATAAAATAGAGAAAAAGATGGAAAGAATGGGCAAAAGGGAGCACGTTGATGAACACAGTCCTCAAGAGCTGTTCAGTGTGTATCCTGGAAACACAGATGTTTGAAAGGAGGGTGGTCCAGGCAGCTTCCATAGTGCAGGGGCACAGCCGACCCAGGACTCCTGAGCATCACATGGCAGCTCCATCAACACAGGTGTGACTAGTCCTAGGGGAAGGGCAGAGGAGGAGGG